>PVLC010004409.1:0-48417 GCA_004027655.1 Graphiurus murinus
TACACTCCCAGTCCTATTTTTTTATTCTTTATTTTTGAAATAAGGTCTCACTAAGTTGCAGAGCGCCTCCCTAAGTAGCTGAGGCTGACTGGGAACCTGGATCCTCTGGTCTCAGCCTCCCAACTACTGGGATTACAAGCGTGTACCACCATGCCTGTCTATCCTATTTCAAAATAAAATTGGGCTGGGGGTGTAGCTCAGAGGTAGAATGCCTCTGGGTTCAATCCCTAGTACCAAAAAAAAAAAAAAAAAAAGAAAAAAAATCACTGTTTTTTTAAAGGAAGAAAAATAACTTTCAATATACTTGAATAGCATTTACGGAACAGTAACAATTTACTTAAAAAAAAATGTTTCCAGAGTTTATTATGTTAATCTTTTGTAAGAAATTTACTGCCGGGCGTGGTGGCGCACGCTTGTAATCCCAGCATTCGGGAGGCTGAGACCAGAGGATCCGGGTTTGCGGCCAGCCTCAGCTGCTTAGTGAGGCACTCCGCAACTTAGTGAGACTCGGTTTCAAAATAAAGAATAAAAAAATAGGGCTGGGGGTATAGCTTGGAGGTAGAATGCCCCTAGGTTCCATCCCCAGTACCGCAAAAAAAAAAAAAAAAAAAAAAAAAAAAAAGAAATTTACTGAGCACTTAAGCCAGGTACTGTGGTGTGCTCAGGGTAAAAGGATGACAGTCCCAAGTTCTAGGAAGTTTTTTGAAGACAAGTGCAAAAAATAAATTCCAAGTTGGGTGTGGTGGTGCATTTCCATAATCCCAGTACTTGGGAGGCTGAGACAGGAGGATCATAGGTTGGAGGACAGCCTCTGTAATGTAGTGAGACTGTCAGTAATCTAGTGAGACCTTATTTCAAAACAAAAATTTTATAAAATAAAGGACTTGGAGTATAGCTTAGAGGCAGAATGCCCTTGAGTTTAATCCCCAGTAACCCCCCCCCCACACACACACAGTTGGGTGTAGTGGTACACACCTGTAATCCTAGTATGTGGACGCTGAGACAGGATTGCATGTTCAAGGCCAGCCTTAGTGAGGCACTCTGATACTTAGTGAGATCCTGTTTCAAAATAAAAAATAAGCCAGGCATGGTGGCTCACGCTTGTAATTCCAGTATTTGGGAGGCTGAGACAGGAGGATCTCAGGTTCATGGCCAGCCTCAGCAATTTAGTGAGACACTGTTTCAAAATAAAGGAAAAAAAAAGAAAAAAAAAATAGGGCTGGGAGTGTAACTTGGAGCTAGAATGCCCCTGAGTTCAATCCCTAGTACTTGGGCGGGGCTAGGGGGAAAGGTGTAGCTAAGAGGTAGAATACCCTCAGATTCAATCCTTAGTACCAACCAGCCAACAAATAACTGAGACAGGCGTGGTAGTACATGCCTGTAATTCCAGTACTTGGGAAACCCAGACAGGAGGATTGTAGGTTCAAGACCAGCCTTAGCAATGTAACCAGATCCTTAGCAAGCCCCTGTTTCAAAATTTAAAAAAATAAAAACGGGCTGGGGATGTAGCTTGGAGGCCTAATACCCCAAGGTTCAGTTTTCCTTACTAACAAAATATAAATAAAAATAAAAACAGCCAAACCAGGGGTTGGAGGTGTAAGTCAGTGGTAAAACATTTGCCTAGCACACATTCAGTATCCAGCATCACAAAACACAACCCATGTCTCCTAAACCCCCCAAACTCTCTTTAAAATCATCATAAACAGCTAGATGTGGTAGCACATGTCTGTAATCCCAGTAGTAGAAGGCTGAGACAGAAGGATCAAAGGTTCAAGACCAGTCTTAGCAACTTATTGAGACCTTCAGCAACCTATTGAGATGCTGTTGCAAAATAAAAAATAAAAAAAAGGGCTGGGTCTGTAGTTCAGGGGTAGAGCACCCCTGGGTTCAGTCTCCACAAACAATTGTCATAATAAACAATTCAGAATCTTGACCTCTAGCAGCCATTAAAAAAAAAATCTTTAAGCCAGGCGTGGTGGCGCTCGCTTGTAATCCCAGCATTCGGGAGGCTGAGACCGGAGGATCCGGGTTCGTGGCCAGCCTCAGCTACCTAGTGAGGCACTCCGCAACTTAGTGAGACTCGGTTTCAAAATAAAGAATAAAAAATAGGGCTGAGGGTATAGCTCGGAGGTAGAATGCCCCTGAGTTCAATCCCTGGTACCGCAAAAAAAAAAAAAAAAAAAAAAAAAAAAAAAAAAAATCTTTAAAATATGATACTGGCATATTATATTGTCATGTCATCATGACAGAGTTGGAAACATATTTGTAACATATGCAGGAAGCAAAACGTTATTTTCCTAATAAAAAGGCTCTTAAAAATAGATTAAGAAGCCGGGCGTGGTGGTGCACGCTTGTAATCCCAGCATTTGGGAGGCTAAAACCGGAGGATCCGGGTTCGCGGCCAGCCTCAGCTACTTAGTGAGGCACTCCGCAACTTAGTGAGACCCTGTTTCAAAATAAAGAATAAAAAATAGGGCTGGGGGTGTAGCTCGGAGGTAGAATGCCCCTGAGTTCAATCCCCAGTACCGCAAAAAAAAAAAAAAAAAGATTAAGAAAAAGTGTCTTAGTAACAAAATGGGCAAAGAACAGGAACAGACAAGTCACAAAAGAAAGAATACACAGTGCTAGTCAATATGTGAATATTCAGCTTTACAATAAAAGAAATGTTAAAAATATTTAAAATGCCTGTAGTTGGTTCAATGTGGTAGTACATGTCTGCAATCCCAGTACTTGGGAGGCCGAAACAGGATCACAGTTTTGAGGCCAGCCTCAACAATTTATTGCGACCCTTAGAAACTTAGACCTTGTTTCAAAATAAAAAAAAAAAATAGGAGCCAGGCATGATGGTGCATGCTTGGTAATCTCAGTACTTGGGAGACTGATACAGGAGGATTGCAGATTCCAGGATATCCCCAGCAAATAGACTCTCAGTAACCTAGCGAGTCCCTGTTTCAAAACAAAACATAAAAATTGGGTTGGGGATATAGCTCAGAGGTAGAATTTTCCTGAGACAAAACAAAACAAAACAAGCCACACACACACACACACACACACACACACACACACAATTTACCATTAACTATTTTTTTAGAATTTTATTTACAAATATTTATTCATGAATATTTTATTTAAAAAACAGTTTTATCTTTTCTGTCCATTCCACAGAGATGGCAGGAAATTGAACAGTGTTCTGTACCTAAATAGGCATTTATAAAGTCTCTTATTTTTAGATGAAGATATTTTTATTGTAAAAGGATTATATGCTCACTTGGGGAGATTTAGACAGTAAGAAAAAAATAAGAAAACTCAAAATCCACATATTCTCAGAGTTAGCTATTGGAAATTGTTTATATTTTTTCAGACTTCTTTATGCTTGTGTATACATTTTGTTTTATGGTACTGGGGATTGAACCCAGGGATATACTACCTCTAAGTTACACCCTCATCCATATTTTTTTATTTTGAAACAGGGTCTTGCTAAGTTGCAGAGGCTGCCCTCAAACTTGAGTTCCTGTCTCAGCCTCCTAAGTACTGAGACACTGGGATATACAGCACCATGCCTAACTTGTATATATGTTTTAATATCAGAACTGCGACCATCCTATTCTTACTGTTTATTATATAACCTACTTTTTTTTTTTTTTTTTTTTTTTTTTTTTTTTTTTTTTTTTTTTTTTTTTCCGGTACTGGGGATTGAACTCAGGGGCATTCTACCTCCAAGCTATACCCCTAGCCCTATTTTTTTTTTTTTCTTTATTTTGAAACCGAGTCTTACTAAGTTGCGGAGTGTCTCACTAGGTAGCTGAGGCTGGCCGCGAACCGGGATCCTCCCGTCTCAGCCTCCTGAATGCTGGGATTACAAGCATGCGCCACCATGCCCGGCTATAACCTACTTTTTTACATTTACAAATAATATATTGTAACCATAGTTTTATCAGTAACTATAAATTGATATTTGTGTTTTTGGTATTGGGGATTTTATCCAGGGGCATTCTACCTCTGAGCCATAACCCCAGCCTTTTTTTTTTTTTTTTTTTTTTTTTTTTTTGCAGTACTGGGAATTGAACTCAGGGGCATTCTACCTCCGAGCTATACCCCCAGCCCTATTTTTTTTTATTCTTTATTTTGAAACAGGGTCTCACTAAGTTGCGGAGTGCCTCCCTAGGTAGCTGAGGCTGGCCGCGAACCCGGATCCTCCGGTCTCAGCCTCCCGAATGCTGGGATTACAAGCGTGCGCCACCACGCCCGGCTTCCTATTTTTTATTCTTTATTTTGAAACAGGGTCTCACTAAGTTGCGGAGTGCCTCACTAGGTAGCTGAGCCTGGCCGCAAACCTGGATCCTCCGGTCTCAGCCTCCCGAATGCTGGGATTACAAGCGTGTGCCACCACGCCCTGCAGCCTTTTTGATTTTTGAAGTTTGAAACAGAATCTTGCTAAGTTGCTGAGGGTCTCGCTAGTTGCTAAGGCTGGCCTTGAATTTGTGATCTTCCTGTCTCAGCCCCCTAAATTCTGGGATTGTAGGCAAGCACCACTATGCCCAGTTAATTCTATTATTTTCCTCCTCTTCTCTCCCCCTCCCCCATACCTTCCCTCTCCCCTTCCTTCCTTCCCCCCCAAAATAAATAAATTTATTTTTTGTGATACTGGGAATTGAACCTAGAGGCTCTTGACCACTGAGCTACACCTCCAAGTCCTTTTTTTTCATTTTGAGATAACATCTTCCTAGGTTCCTGAGGCAGGCTTTGAACCTGCAGTCTTCCAGGTACTGGGATTATAGGCAAGCACCACCACGCCTGGTTTATAATGCTATTCTTTTCTGATGCATTAGATTGCACAGACCTTTTTTTGCATTTATTTAATCCTTTACCCATTAATATTGTTGGAATCCTTGAGTAAAGATCCAGGCGTCTGGGGTGCCAAAAGACTAGACTCAGCCACCCATCCTGATGTGCCAAAGCGATGAGTAGTGGTGAAAGACAGGCAAGGAGGAGCTTTAATTAGGCATGGCCATGCCAGGAAGAGCATATATAGGGATACAGTGACAGATACAGAAAATCTGTCTTCAAGTGGCTGACAGAAACTGAGGTTTTATAGACAAGAGTAAACATTGGGGGCTTGTGTGGATGGTGGAGTGTTTGCAAAGCTAGCAGAGTAATTCATTCTGATCAAGCCATGGTCTGGTTGATTGTTACCTCAGGACTGGTTCTGGAAAGGTCTGGGGAAAGCCATCATTGCTTGAGGGGCAATTTGATTCCTGTTGGGAGATGCCTGCTCCTGCTTAGGGGGGCAGCAGCGTTGGTTCCATCATGGGGTAATTGCTCTTCCTTATAGGGACAGTCTCATTGGGAGGTGACCTCTTTATGAGGTCATTGTTGCATGGTGATAGATTTGGTTCTTGTTATAAAGCTGCTGGTGTGGTGGTGCACGCCTGTAATCCCAGCATTTAGGAGGCTCAGACCGGAGGATCTGGGTTCGAGGCCAGCCTCAGCTACCCAGTGAGGCCCTCCGCAACTTAGTGAGACCCTGTTTCAAAATAAAGAATAATAATAAAAAAAAAAAGGGCTGGGGGTATAGCTCAGAGGTAGAATGCCCCTGAGTTCAATCCCGTTTGGAATTGTATGTATAATGTGCTGAAATTTATCCTTTCAGACAAAAGGTTCATATACTTTGATTAGGAATACAAGTTTAAGATATGCTCTCTCAAACATTTTAATAATTTATCTACATCATAATCTTTATTTACTCACCTGTATTATTTCACACACACACACACACACACACAAAAGATGCTGGTGAATCAGACCTGTGGTTCTTTTTTTTTTTTTTTTTTGCGGTACTGGGGATTGAACTCAGGGGCATCCTACCTTCGAGCTGTACCCCCCAGCCAAATTTTATTTTTTGTTTTGAAACAGTCTGTCTCTGGATTGTTAAAAGTCTCTCTACTTGCTAAGGCTGTCCTCAAACCTGCAATTCTCCTGTCAGTCTCCCAAGTACTGGGATTACAGTTGTGCACCACCATGTCCAGCTATCTCAATCCTTTTTTAAGAAACTGTAAATTAGAATAAGGTGAATCCTAATTTGCTGAATGCAGATTTCTGATAGACCGTGTCTATTTTTGGCTCCTCCCAAGCTGCTTTGTCTTTGCTACTTGAAGAGGAAAGCTGATTTTGGTTTTTTTTGTCTTGGTTCTAGCACATGCAGATGACGATCCAGGCTCTCCAGGATGAATTGCGAATTCAGAGGGACCTGAATCAGCTATTTCAGCAAGATAGTAGCAGTAGGACAGGTGAACCTTGTGTGGCAGAGCTGACAGAGGAGAACTTTCAGAGGCTTCATGCTGAGCATGAGCGGCAGGCCAAAGAGCTGTTCCTTCTACGAAAGACCCTGGAGGAAATGGAGCTGCGTATTGAGACACAGAAGCAAACCCTAAATGCTCGGGATGAGTCCATTAAGAAGCTTCTGGAGATGTTACAGAGCAAAGGTCTTTCTGCCAAAGCTACTGAGGAAGACCATGAGAGAACAAGGAGGCTGGCCGAGGCGGAGATGCATGTCCACCACTTAGAAAGCCTTTTGGAGCAGAAGGAGAAAGAGAACAATATGTTGCGAGAGGTGAGTGACCACTTTTTCAGTTGTGATTTATTTTTGTCTATTTCCTCTAGTTAATCAGCATCTTGGCCTTGTTAGGTTTATATGCTCTACCATACTACTGGAAGGGAATTTTGTCTTTTGTGTTTGAGTGCTTTATTGATTTCTATTGTGATTTGCTCTCCTGTGTGGGATGACATCATCTAGTAGCTACGCTGGCTGGATAACTTTCTGGACTCCTCCCCGCATACCTGATTTCCACAGCTGTTTATTGCTAGAGAGGCACAGGATTTTCTTGGTTTTTTACTCACCTCTAGATTTATTCATAAAGACAATACAACAGAATCAGAATAGCGAACTACTTCATCATTTTAAAATATTAATAAGAGAAAGCAAGCTGTTACCACAGTTTATGTGTGCTTGTAAAGTCCTTGGAAGTAGTAATGGATGTTTGCCCTGTGGTTTCCATGGAGGCCGTTGCCTTGCTTTAAAGATATGTGATAAAATTAATTTGCTGTCATGGAAGCATAGCTAGAAAGAATGATATAGAGATACAACGCTACTTATTTTTTAGAGGAAACAGACTTGAGCTGACCTCTATGACTATTGATTCTTTTTCACTTTTCTAGGTAATGCTTCATTTTAAGAAAACCTAAATGAAGAATTCATTTTACATTGAATGAAATTAATAGCTATAATAACTTTTTTCTAAATATGTTAGACTTATGATAATTTTCACACTTGGATAGATAGGGGGAAAACCCTCAAATAGTGTTAATACAAGTCTGAATAATACCTTTTTAAGTGAACTATGAGGAAGGAGGTAAGGAAAAAAAATGGCTTATTTCCAAAGCAAAAAAATAGCAATTAAAAAAAATGTATATTTTTAATCCAGAGGCATTCTACCTCTGAGCTACACCCCAAGCCCTATTTTATTTTATTTTTTTGCTGTACTGGGGATTGAACTCAGGGGCATTCTACTTCCGAGCTATACCCCCAGCCCTATTTTTTATTCTTTATTTTGAAACAGGGGCTCACTAAGTTGCAGAGGGCCTCACTAGGTAGCTGAGGCTGGCCACAAACCCAGATCCTCCGATCTCAGCCTCCCAAATGCTGGGATTACAAGTGTGCGCCACCATGCCCTGGCTATTTTTTGTTTTGAAAGAGGTTCTCACCAAGTTGCTAAGGCTGGCTTCAAACCTATGATCCTCCCAAGTACTGGGATTGCAGGCCTGCGCCTCCATGCCTAGCTTGAAAAAAGCATTTCTAAATTTGTAGTTCCATAATCTCCTTTGGTAAAAATAAGATTGGAAATATTTGCTTACAGCTGAGGTGTTTTTATTTTTGAAGAAGAAACTTATTGTTTGTAAAAAACATTTTATTACATAGGAAGTTCATTGTAGTTGATCGTTGTAAGTTTAGAAAATAGATTGGTAAAGCCGGGCGTGGTGGCGCACGCTTGTAATTCCAGCATTCGGGAGGCTGAGATCTGAGGATCCAGGTTCGTGGCCAGCCTCAGCTACCTAGTGAAGCACTCTGCAACTTAGTGAGACTCGGTTTCAAAATAAAGAATAAAAAATAGGGCTGGGGGTGTAGCTTGAAGGTAGAATGCCCCTGAGTTCAATCCCCAGTACCGCAAAAAAAAAAAAAAAAGAAAATAGATTGTTAAACTGGGTGTGGTGGCACATGCACGTAATCCCAATACTTAGGGGGCTAAGACAGGAGGATCACAGGTGTGAGTCCAGCGTTAGCAACTTAGTGAGACTCTCAGCAATGTAGCAAGATCCTGTTTTGAGAAAAAATTAGAAAGGACCAAGGGTGTAGCTTGGATATAGAATGCCCCTGGGTTCAATCCCCAGTACCACCACCACCACCACCACCACACACACAGAAAGATTAGCAAAAAAGTAAAATCTTGCCTGTTATTACCTAGCAATAGTTGTTAACTTTGGTTTTGTAAATGTTTCTAGTTTTTTTTTGTAAAACTGGGAATTGAACCCAGGGTTTCTCTACCACTGAGTTATATTACCCGCTCTTTTTATTTTGAGACTGGGTCTTGCTATGGTTATCAGTCTGGCCTCTAATTGGTGAGCCTCCTGCCTCAGCCTCCTGAGTAGTTGGGATTTACAGGTGTCTGCCACTTTGCCCTGCTTCTAGTCATTTTTAATATATATATTCTTCCATTATTTTTGTTTCTTCATTCAGTGCGTGTGTGTATAACTGTTCTATATTTGCTCCATAATTGCTCATATGTATATACTATATTAACTCTGTCAGATATGGCAGTAATTAATTTACAACTAAATTAAAGTATATACACATAGCTAATGACTACTGTGTTAGGTAGTATAGCTATGCATAATTAATATGCTTTTCTTCATAATTTTCCTTGACCATCTTTCTCTGTCAGTTCTTAGAGATTTTGGTAATTTCAAATGACTTTGTAATATTCCATTGTATTTATTTGAACATCTCTTCCTGTTGAAAATTTAGACCACAGCTAACTTTTCAGTATTATAAAACTATGCTACATGAGCCGGGCGTGGTGGCGCACGCTTGTAATCCCAGCATTCGGGAGGCTGAGACCGGAGGATCCGGGTTCGAGACCAGCCTCAGCTACCTAGTGAGGCACTCCGCAACTTAGTGAGACTCGGTTTCAAAATAAAGAATAAAAAATAGGGCTGGGGGTGTAGGTCGGAGGTAGAATGCCCCTGAGTTCAATCCCCAGTACCGCAAAAAAAAAAAAAAACCAAAAAAAAAAAAAAACTATGCTACAGCCGGGCGTAGTGGCGTATGCTGGTAATCCCAGCATTTGGGAGGCTGAGACCAGAGGATCTGGGTTCGTGGCCAGCCTCAGCTACCTAGTGAGGCACTCTGCAACTTAGTGAGACCCTGTTTCCAAATAAAATAAAGAATAAAAAATAGGACTGGGGAGCCGGGCGTGGTGGCGCACGCTTGTAATCCCAGCATTCGGGAGGCTGAGACCAGAGGATCCGGGTTCGCGGCCAGCCTCAGCTACCTAGTGAGGCACTCCACAACTTAGTGAGACTCGGTTTCAAAATAAAGAATAAAAAATAGGGCTGGGGGTGTAGCTCGGAGGTAGAATACCCCTGAGTTCAATCCCCAATACCACAAAAAAAAAAAAAAAAAAAAAAAAAATAGGACTGGGGGTATAGCTTGGAGGTAGAATGCCCCTGAGTTCAATCCCTAGTACCGAAAAAACAAACAAACAAAACTATGCTACATTGAATGTCCTTAACCTTAACAATATATCCATGTATGTTTTTTCTTTTGGATAAATTTATAGAAAGAAATTTGCTCAAAGGGTGTATACATTTTCAAAACTTTTTTTTTTTTTTTTTTTTTTTTTGCAGTATTGGGGATTGCACTCAGGGGCATTCTACCTCCAAGCTATTCCCCCAGCCCTATTTTTTACTTTTTATTTTGAAACAGGGTCTCACTAAGTTGCGGAGTGCCTCACTAGGTAGCTGAGGCTGGCCACGAACCCGGATCCTCCAGTCTCAGCCTCCCAAATGCTGGGATTACAAGTGTGCGTCACCATGCCCAGCTCATTTTCAAAACTTTGAATACATTCTTCCTCCACACTGGTTGGACCAGTCTATGCTCTCAGCAGCATATACTGTGTTATGATTAATCTCAACTATGTACATTGCACTCTTCAAACTACCAGAATATATTGTTTGAGAAAATGTTCTGTCAAATACCACGTTACAGGCACATCTTGAATTTCATTCAGTTTATTTAAAAATTTTATTTATTTATTTATTTATTTATTTATTTATTTATTTATTTACACTGGAGATTGAACTCAGGGGCATTCTATGTCAGAGCTACATCCCCAACTCTATTTTTATACTATTTATCTATCTATCTGTCTGTCTATCTATCTATCTATCTATCTATCTATCTATCTATCTATCTATTTATGGGGGTTGAACTCAGGGGCATTCTACCTCCAAGCTATACTCCCAGCCCTATTTTTATTCCTTATTTTGAAACAGGATCTCACTAAGTTGCAGAGGGCCTCACTAGGCTGAGACTGGCCTCAAACCTTTGATTCTCCTGTCTCAGCCTCCCAAATACTGGGATTACAAGTGTGCGCCACCACACTTGGTTGTACTTTATTTATTTATTTATTTTTTTGCAGTACTGGGGGTTGAACTCAGGGGCATTCTACCTCTGAGCTATACCCCCAGCCCTATTTTTTATTCTTTATTTTGAAACCGAGTCTCACTAAGTTGCGCAGTGCCTCACTAGGTAGCTGAGGCTGGCCTCGAACCCGGATCCTCCGGTCTCAGCCTCCCGAATGCTGGGATTACAAGCGTGCGCCACCACGCCCGGCTGTACTTTATTTTGAAACAGAATCTCACTAAGTTGTGGAGGGTCTCACTGAGTAGCTGAGGCTAGCTGTGAACCTGTGATTCTCCTGTCTCAACCTTCTACGTACTGGGATTACAACTGTGCACCACCACGCTTGGCTCCAAGATTTTATTTTTAAATAAGATAATTGAAAGCCTGACCATAAATCACTGTTAGAGAAGTTCTAATAATCTCAGAGACCACATAGCTGAAAACTGTGCCAGCATAATAGTGAACTTTGAATGTTAAGTATTTGCAGCTTCTCTTGTTTGGAGTATTTCAATCTGTGCTAATTTTTGAGGGGTTTTGGAGTTAATAAATGCTTATAGCTAAGGATTATAGGAACCCAGAGTGTTATTCTGGCAAAGAAAATCAGAAATATGGTGAATTTGAAAATAAAGTAGAAAACCCCCACAAATTTAAGGATGATTTCCCCCAAACATGAAGCTTTATAAATTTCAAGTCTCATGTACATACAGGGGCCTGCAAGTCATACTGACACACAGTTGTAGATTGGTATTAGTAATACAGCATCATTTTCTAGGAAACAGTTATACTACTTAAAACTGTTTTAAGGACAAGTTTAAATGATTGCTTCAGAAAAAATTTATCTCATTTCTACTTTTCCTACTCACCTTTAAAACTTAGCTTAAATTTCAGTTCTTCTGTAAAGTCCTCTGTGTAGATTGCTTTGCATACATGTGTAGATAGTACAGATCATATTATAGTATGTTTACATGTATATTGTTTGCTTAGTATTTTATATGAGGAATATATATTTTCTGTCAGTCTATTTGGGCTGCTGTAACAAAAAATGCTGTAGGTTAGGTGGCTTATACAATAAACATTTGATGTTTTCTGGTATTGGGGATTGAACCCATTCTACCTCCAAGTTACACACTCATTCATACATTCATTCATTCTAGGAATTGAACCCAGGAGCTTTCTACCTCTGAGATATACCCCTAGCCTTATTTTTTAGTTTGAAATAGGGTCTCATTAGGTTTTTGAGAGTCTCACTAAGTTTCTGATGCTGGTCTAGAACTTGCAATCCTCCTGTCTCAGCCTGCCAAGTTACTGGGATTACAGGTGTGTGCCACTACACCTGGCTGTTTTGTTTTTTTATTTTGAAACAAGGTCTTGCTAAGTTGCTGAGGCTGGCCTTGAACCTGTGGTCTCCCTGTCTCAACCTCTCAAGTACTAGGATTACGGGTGTGCACTACCATCCTTGGATCTTACAGTAAACATTTGTTTCTCATACTTCTGGAGGCTGGTAGTCCAAGATCAAGGCACCAATGTCTTGCTGTGTCCTCACATGGCAGGAAAGGGTGAGAGAGTCTTTTTGGGGATCCCTTTTATATAAGGGCAATAATCCCATGATGGGGTTTACCCTCAAAACCTAGTTACTTCCCAAAGTCCTCACCACCTACGCCATCACACTGGGAATTGTAGATTTTATCATATGAGTTTTAGGGGCACAAACTGTTTTACATTTGTATATTGCCAGCATCTAACAAGTACACAGTATTTGTTAGTAAATACGAGTTGAGTAAATTAAAATATTAGCAACAATATTTATTTTTTTTATTTATTTTTTTTTTTTGCGGTACTGGGGGTTGAACTCAGGGGCATTCTACCTCCGAGCTACACTCCCAGCCCTATTTTTTATTCTTTATTTTGAAACCGAGTCTAAGTTGCGGAGTGCCTCACTAAGCAGCTGAGGCTGGCCACGAACCCGGATCCTCCGGTCTCAGCCTCCCGAATGCTGGGATTACAAGCGTGCGCCACCACGCCCGGCTCAGCAACAATATTTAAATCTGGATATTTATAGAAAGAATAGCCTCCTCCATGCCAGTAAGTGTAACCACTGGGTACCAAAAGCTGATTAAGTTTAAAACACATACCTCCATGCTGGGGATGGTTTGTGCACCTCTAGTCCTAGCTACTCAAATGGCTGAGGTGGAAGGATCATTTGTACCTAGGGATTTCAGGCCCTCCTAGGCAATATAGTGATATCCATCTTAAAAATACAACAGCCCCCCCCATGCCAGTTTTGCTTATGAATTTAGGTGTAGAAATTATAATAAAATATTATCAGGTAGGATTAATGTTATAATAAAGGATAATATTGCATGACTCAAAAGAGTTTATTCCAAGAATGTTATAGGTGAAAGGAAAAGAGAACCTCATGGCATTTGATGGCTATCTGAAGGACATTAGATAAAATGTTACATATTTTGATAGTCATACCAGATAAATGTTAATAAAACAAGCATTGAGCCGGGTGTGTTGGCACATGCCTGTAATCCCAGTACCTCGGAGGCTGAGACAGGAAGATCGCAGGTTCAAGGACAGCCTCAGCAAGTAGTGAGACTCTCACCAACCTAGTGAGACCCTGTTTCCAAAAAAGAAAGAAAATTAGACTAGGGGGTGTAGCTTGAAGGTAGAATGCCTCTGGGCTCAATTTCCAGTACCACAAAAAAACAAAAAAAAACCAAGTATTTTATTTTATTTTATTTTATTTTGCGGTAATGGGGATTGAACTCGGGCGTTCTACCTCCGAGCTATATCCCCAGCCCTATTTTTTATTCTTTATTTTGAAACCGAGTCTCACTAAGTTGCGGAGTGCCTCACTAGGTAGCTGAGGCTGGCCGCGAACCCGGATCCTCCGGTCTCAGCCTCCCGAATGCTGGGATTACAAGTGTGCGCCACCACGCCCGGCTAAAAAACAAGTACTGAACGATACTTTAAGCTTGATTAAAAAATAATAGCACAGTAAATGCATATATATGCATTTTATAAACATATTTTGAACTAATAGCATTATGCTTACTGTTGACATACTGTCCAGGCCCACTAAAGTTAGAAGTAAAAAGTGGTTGTACTAGCCTGCTGTGATGGTGCACATCTGTAATCCCAGTATTTGGGAGGCTGAGATAGTAGGTTTGAGATTAGGCTCTGCAATTTAGACTCTCAGCAACCTAGCACCACACCTCAGCTTAACAATATGAAATTGACATTGAGTAAAGTCTTACTCTTTTTTTTTTTTTTTTTGCGGTGCTGGGGATTGAACTCAGGGGCATGCTACCTCTGAGCTACACCCCCAGCCCTATTTTTTATTCTTTATTTTGAAACAGGGTCTCACTAAGTTGTGGAGTGCCTCACTAGGTAGCTGAGGCTGGCCGCAAACCCGGACCCTCCGGTCTCAGCCTCCCAAATGCTGGGATTACAAGCGTGCACCACCATGCCCGGCCAGTCTTACTCTTAAAAATTTGATAAGCCAGGCATGCTGGTGCATGCTTGTAATCCCAGTACTTGGGAGGCTGAGACAGGAGGATTGCAGGTTCACGGCCAGCCTCAGCAATTTAGTGCTCAGCTTAAAGTTCTAGTTTTTTTTTTTTTTTTGTGGTACTGGGGATTGAACTCAGGGGCATTCTACCTCCGAGCTATACCCCCAGCCCTATTTTTTATTCTTTATTTTGAAACAGGGTCTCACTAAGTTGCGGAGTGCCTCACTAGGTAGCTGAGGCTGGCCGCGAACCCGGATCCTCTGGTCTCAGCCTCCCGAATGCTGGGATTACAAGCCTGCGCCACCACGCCCGCTGTAAAGTTCTAGTCTTGATAGCATCTTACAGTCTGTCAGCAGAGCATCAGTCCTGATACATTCGCGTATGTATTCACAGGTATAGTTATGGATGTTTATATTTATTTGGAGGCATTCCCCCAGTTTCTTTCTAGGACATTAAGCAATGGTGTGTCTTAAAATCAGTGACCTCTTTTTTTTTTTTTTGTGGTACTGGGGATTGAACTCAGGGGCATTCTACCTCCGAGCTATACCCTCAGCCCTATTTTTTTTTATTCTTTATTTTGCAACAGGGTCTCACTAAGTTGCGGAGTGTCTCACTAGGTAGCTGAGGCTGGCCGCGAACCCGGATCCTCCGGTCTCAGCCTCCCAAATGCTGGGATTACAAGCGTGCACCACCATGCCTGGCTTAGTGACATCTTAAATTTGATGAAATATGTTAAAATTAAAATAGCATTTGTATCTATTAATATTTCTGATATTACTTAAAATTTTCTGTTTTATTTATACACATGATTCTGTATAATGGCAGGTAACTGATTTCACCCAAAAAATCCAAAGATTAAAATAATAGAGTTTCAAATAAGCATTGTATTTTCTGTTGGTACTGACATTACATGTTGTTTGACTACTTACTGTTAGATTTTTGTGCTGTCTATAGCATCTTTCCTTTGATTAATAGAAGAATGAGGACATCTATTGGATAAACACTGAATTACAGGCCTGACTTGGTTAGCGCTTAGGGCTTAGGGATATGGAGTTTTAATAAGCTTTAGAGCTGATTCTGTTGTACACTGAAGTTTGAGACTTGAACTTTAGTTCTGTCTGTTGGCAGAGGATACCTAAATTGACTTTGGAAATTTCTGATCTTCAGTTCATATGCATACCAAGCTTTGTCTATAGGCCAATTCAAAAATATATTTCAAAGCTGGGCATGGTGGTGAATGCCTGCAAATCCCAGTACTGTAAGTGATCCTGTCCTTTAAAATGTAGGTAGAGGCAGCCAGGAATGGTTGCATATTCCAGTAATCCTAGTACTTGGGAGGCTGAGACAGGAAGATCATAGGTTCAAGGACAGCCTTAGCAATGTAGGAAGACCCTATTTCAAAACAAAAAGTGAGACCCTGTTTCAAAACAAAAAGTGAAAAAGGACTGAGGGTGTACCTCAGAAATAGAATGCCCTCTAGTTCAATCCCTAGTACTAAAAAAACAAACAAACAAAAAAAGGTAGATATGTTGGAATGAATAAAGTATAAATTTATTTTAAAACATTATTGTACTGCCATCCTTTTAGGGTTAGTGGAGATGTTTGGAGTTAAAAGTGCTAATATTTGAATAGGTTCTAGGCTATCAGGACTTTTTTTTTTTTGGTGGTGGTACTGGGGATTGAACCCAGGGGCATTCTACCTCCGGGCTACACCCCCAGTCCTATTTTTTATTCTTTATTTTGAAACAGGGTCTCACTAAGTTGCAGAGATCCTCAGTGTCCTCACCAAGTAGCTGAAGCTTGCTGAGAACTCAGATCCTTCGGTGTCAGCTTCCCAAGTACTGGGATTACAAGAGTGTGCTGCCACGCCCAGCCTAACTGGCACATCTGAGGAATGCCTGTCATTATTATTGGCTGTGGGAAGGTATAAGCAGAGGGGATTGAGGAAATAAAAGAAATTAGAGACATATAGAAAAAGGAAACAGATAAACTAGATAAAAAAAATAGGAGAAATTAAAAAAGAAAAAGGAAAGCTGGGAGTGATCGTGCATTCCTATAATCCCAGTACTTGGGATGCTGAAACAGGAGGATCACAGGTTCAAGGACAACCTCAGCAAATAGTGAGACTCTCATCAACCTAGCAAGACCCTATTTCAAAATAAAAGTAAAAAATAAGGCTGGGGGTGTAGCTTTGTGGTAGAATGCCCCTAGGTTCAATGGTTCAATCCTTAGTGACACACACACACACACACACGTCCTTAGTTTGATTTTTGGTAGTGATTTTGGAGTATGAAAATAGTAGAATATCTAATTTATTCAGGCTACTCCCCTTCCTCCTTGATGTTGTATCCTTGGCCTTTCTTTTTCATTTTGGCAAAATGCAGTTACTAGAGATGGTAAAGGTTTAAAGAACCAAGCTGTTTATCAGTGGCTAAGTGAAGACACTGAAAAAATGGTGAGAACTTTTTTCATTTACCTTCTTCTTTATTTCCATCTCCTCTGTGTTGTGAATACAGCAAACCCAGAATTTGTGTGGAGGATTGTATCTGTGAAGGGACTTCAAAAACACTTGGAGCTTCTAACATTGATCCAAGGGTGCTGATGGCTAAAAATCTAAAACTTGAAGAAATTTCATAACTGTGTCTTTCTCTTGGGTGTTGAAGTAAAAATTGGAAAAAACTAGCTGGGCGTGGTGGCGCACGCTTGTAATCCCAGCATTCGGGAGGCTGAGACCTGAGGATCCGGGTTCGAGGCCAGCCTCAGCTACCTAGTGAGGCACTCCACAACTTAGTGAAACTCGGTTTCTAAATAAAGAATAAAAAATAGGGCTGGGGGTGTAGCTCGGAGGTAGAATGCCCCTGAGTTCAATCCCCAGTACCGCAAAAAAAAAAAAAAAAAAAAAAATTGGAAAAAACTCGTGGTGGCGCATGCTTGTAATCCTAATACTTGGGAGGCTGAGACAGGAGGAGTGCAGGTTTGTGACTAGCCTCAGCTACTTAGTGAGGCCCCCTGTAACTTAGTGAGACCCTGTTTCAAAATAAAGAATAAAAAATAGGACTTGAGATGGAGCTCGGAGATTGAAGGCCGCTGTGTTCAATTCCCAGTGCTGCAAAAAGAAAAAGAAAAAAAAAAAAAAAGGAAAAAACTACTAAAGAAAAGGAGAAATATGAAATTTTGTTCTTTTCTTTTTTTGTGTGTGGTACTGTAGATTGAACCCAGGGACATTACACCTCAGAGCTATGCCCCTAGACCTATTTTATTTTATTATTTTATTTGTGTTACTGAGGATTGAACCCAGAGGTCTTCTACCTCTGAGATACACCCCCAGCCAAATTTTATTTCTTACTTGGAAACAGGGTCTCACTAGGTTGATGAGAGTCCCACTACTTGCTGAGGCTGTCATCGAACCTGCAATCCTCCTGTCTTAGCTTCCCAAGTACTGGGATTGATTACAGGCATTCATTACCACACTCTTTTGAAACAGGGTATCACTGAGTTACTGAGGCTGGCCTCAAACCTGTGATCCTCCTATTTCAGCCTCCCAAGTATTGGGATTATAGGCATGCACCACCATGCCCGGTTTATTTTCTAACTCTAGGTTACTCATCTCATTATTCTTTAGTAAGTAGGAGAGAAGAATACATTTTTACTGTCTACCATAGTTGACAGTATGACAAGTTCTAGATAATTCTATCCCTACTTTTTTTTTTTTTTATGAAAATTTTCAGGCAATAGGAGCAAAGTGAAGTGAGCAAATAGTATATTTGGGGGGAGTGTTACTGGAGATTGAACCCATTCTGCCTCTGAGCTACACCCCAGTTCTAATTTTATTTTTTATTTGAAACAGGGTCTCATTAAGTTGTGGAGGGCCTTGTTAAGTTGCTGAGGCTGACTGCAAACCTGGCAATCCTCCTGTCTCAGCCTCACAAATACTCGGAAGATTACAGGCTTACACCACCACATTGTCTAGTGTAGTCTTTTTTTTTTTTTTTTTTTTTTTTTTGCAGTAATGGGGATTGAACCCAGGGTCTACCTCTGATCTACACCCCCAGCCCTATTTTTTTTTTTTAATTTTGAAACAGGGTCTCACTAAGTTGTGGAGGGCCTCACTAGGTAGCTGAGGCTGGCTGTGAACCCCAATCCTCTAGTCTCAGCCTCCCAAATGCTGGGATTACAAGTGTGTGCCACCACGCCCAGCTCTCGTGTATTCTTTTTACATTTGTTTGAATAGTACATTCACTTTTATTTCCAGTGTTGTCTTGTTACTAACAATGCATGAGTCAGAGGCTTGATATGCAGAGGGGGAAAAATGGGGTTTATGAGCTCACTGTAAGATTTGTTCATAATGAATTCTAATGGGCAGGCCACTGAATAGAAATTTGCAGTGAGTGATAGGTTTTTACATGTCTCAATAGAAGAGCTTTATGCCCCTTTATGCATACTAGTTTCTTCTATACAGACAATTTTTTTTTAATATTCTGCTTGTGTGCTTGTTAGGATTTCAAAGTGAAGTACTTGGATTATGGGCATGTGCCACCATGCTCAGCAAAACATATCTCTTACCTAACTTTTTTTTTTTTTTTTGCGCTACTGGGGATTGAAGTCAGGGGCATTCTACCTCCGAGCTATACCCCCAGCTCTATTTTTTATTCTTTATTTTGAAACCGAGTCTCACTAAGTTGCGGAGTGCCTCACTAGGTAGCTGAGGGCTGGCTGCGAACCTGGATCCTCTGGTCTCAGCCTCCCGAATGCTGGGATTACAAGCGTGCGCCACCACGCCCGGCTCTGACTTTTTTTTTTTTTGATAAAGCAAATTTGAGTTACCTATTAGGCATGTAAATAGAAATGTCAAGTGGGCAGCAAGATTATAAATTTTAAAATCCAACAGAGGGTAGGCCTAGATATTCACCAACATTTTTTTTGAGCCGCGTGTGGTGGTACATGCCTATAATCCCAGTACTTGAGAGGCTGAGACAGGGCTGGAGGTGTAGCTCAGAGATAGAGAGCTTCTGGGTTCAATCCCCAGTAAACACACACACACACACACACACACACACACACACACACACACACACAATTTGATATTTTAGAGAAGAAAATCACTCCAAATATAATATGGTAAGTGCTGAAGGAAGCCATGTAGCATACTGTATTAGAAATGAGAGGAGCGAGCCGGGTGTGGTGGCGCACGCTTGTAATCCCAGCATTCGGGAGGCTGAGACCGGAGGATCCGGGTTTGCGGCCAGCCTCAGCTACCTAGTGAGGCACTCCGCAACTTAGTGAGACTCAGTTTCAAAATAAAGAATAAAAAAATAGGGCTGGGGGTATAGCTCGAAGGTAGAATGCCCCTGAGTTCAATCCCCAGCACCACAAAAAAAAAACAAAAAACAAACAAACAAACAAAAAAAAAAACAGAAATGAGAGGAGCGGGGTATGGTGGCGCATACTTGTAATTCCAGTACTTGGGAGGCTGAAACAGGAGGATTGCAGGTTTGAGGCCAGTCTCAGCAACATAAGGAGACTCTCAGAACTTCCTGCGACTCTGTTTAAAATAAAATAGGGCTAGGGGTATAGCTCAGAGGCAGAAGACTGTGGGTTCAACCCCCACGCACAAAATAAATATGGTATATATGTATAATTTATAACAGTAGGAAGGGTTAAAAGATTTGCTTTGTAACTACTTGTTGAAAGCTTGGTGGTACTCATTCATTCATTGAGCAGACATTCCTTAAATATCCATTAAGCATGTATCAGTGTTCCAGTTAACTGTTTTAGGTACTTTGGAGCCATCAGTGAATGAATGAAAGAAAAATCTTGGCTTTTGTGGAGATTATATTCTTATATAGGAGAAATAGAAAGTAACAGTACAGCTGGTAGTGGTGGCACATACTTGTAATCCCAGTACTTGGGAGGCTGAGACTGGAGGATCCGGGTTTGCGGCCAGCCTCAGCTACTTCGTGAGGCCCTCTGCAACTTAGTGAGACCCTGTTTCAAAATAAAGAATAAAAAATAGGACTGGGGGTGTAGCTCAGAAGTAGAACGCCCCTGGGTTCAACCCCTAGTACTGCAAAAAAAAAAAAAAAAAAGTAAATGGTACGCAAATCACTTACATAATAGATTAGAAAATAAGATTACACTGAGAAAATTGAACATTAATTAACTATGAAAAATTTTAAACCTTCACAAAAGTAGTCAGAATAGTATAATGAGCCTCCATCATAGTTATTACTCAGGTATCATACCAGTTACCAAGATGCTTTCATACTTCCTTCATGTAATTTTTTTTTTCTTCATCAGAGATTTTAAAGCAAATTCTCAACAAGATCATTTATCCCTATAGAGTTTAGTGGTTTAGGATGCGTCTCTAAAACATACTGACATTTTCTTTTTTTCTCTCATTTTAATTTTTCCTTTTTTTTTGAGGTGTTGGGGATTGAATCCAGGGGCTCTCACATGCTAGGCAAGTGCTCTATCACTGAACCACATACCCAGTCCCTTATGGATATTTTAACTACAATGGCATCATCACAGCTAATAAACCTAGTAATATACAAGAGATATTTGAGTCAAAACTAGAAGAAAGTGAAGTCTTCCCTTAGCATTTGAGCAAAAAGCATTCAGGCAGCCTGTGCAAAGGTCTTTATGGAACTGGAGAATGCCCAGAATATTTGAGGAACATCAAGGAGACCAGTGTGGCTGAAGCATAGTGACTGAGGGAAGAGTGATTAGACTGTGAGGCTCTATAGGCTACCCACAGGATTTTGACTCTACTTTGAATCTTATGAGGAGCCATGAGAGGAGTTTGAGGAGAGGAGTGATGAGGTTAAATGTATGTTTAAAAGGTGTTTTGAAGCCCGGTGTGGTGGCACACGCTTGTAATCTCAGTACTTGGGAGGCTGAGACTGGAGGATCCGGGTTGGTGGCCAGTCTCAGCTGCTTAGTGAAGCACTCTGCAATTTAGTCAGACCCTGTTTCCAAATAAAGAATTAAAAATAGGGCTGGAGGTGTAGTTGGGAGGTAGAATGCCCCTGGGTTCTATCCCCAGTACTGTAACAAACAAAAGAAAAATAAAAAACCCCCCAGAACCCAAAAAGGTGTTTTGATGAGAATACACTGCAGGAGAGGGGAAGGTCAGTTAGGAGATGGTTGTTGATTAAAAGATTTTGGGGGGGGGGTTCCTAGGGGGGCATTCTACCTCTGAGCTACACTCCCAGTCCTGTTTTTTATTCTTTATTTTGAAACAGGTTGTCACTAAATTGCAGAGGACCTCACTTAGTAGCTAAGGCTGGCCAGGAACCTGTGATCCTCCTATTTCAGCTTCCCATGTACCAGGATTGCAAGCATGCACCACCACACCTGATACATGATCCGCCCCCGCCCCCCCCCCCCCAAGCTGGGCAAGGTGGCGCATGCTTGTAATCCCAGCATTTGGGAGGCTGAGACGGGAGGATCCGGGTTCGAGGCCAGCCTCAGCTACTTAGTGAGGCCCTCTGCAACTTCGTGAGACTCTGTTTCAAAATAAAGAATAAAAAATAGGGCTGGGTGTATAGCTTGGAAGTAGAATGCCCCTGAGTTCAATCCCCAGTACTGCCAAAAAAAAAAAAAAAAAAAAAAAATTTTTTTTTTTTTTTTTTTTAAAGTGGCTCATGCCAGGTGGCAGCAGTGGGAATGGCAAGAAAAGCTTAGATTTTAGAATGTTTTGAAGGTGGAGTTAAGTAGATTTGACTATTACTTGAGAGAGAGTGGGAGTCAAGAATAAGACTCATAGGTTTTTGACTAGAGCAACTACAAGGGTGAAGTAGGTTTGGAGGTACTATCAAGAGTTTAGTTTTGGATATGTAGTGTTTGAAATAGTTGTTAAACATACAAGTAGTTACATATTTAAGTCTGGAATTAGGAAGAGGAGAAGCAGAAAGGGGAAGAATCCCTTATCTGAAATGCTTGGGACCAGAAGTTTTTCAGATTTTGGAAATATTTGCATAGAATTTAACATTTTAACATCTCTAATAGAAAAATATGAAATTATAAATGCTCCAAAATCTAAAAGTGGAGCATTGTGTTGGCACTTAAAAATTTGGATTTCGGTTCTTCAGATTAGGGAATGCTCAAACACATAATGGTTTGTGTCATAGTATCAGCAGCCAGCCAGATGGGGTATGTGTAGGTGTTCAGAAATTACCTGTGTTTAAACTCTTGACTGTTTATATTTATGGGACTTCTTGTTACTCATTAAGACTAGACTTTTTTTGTTGTTGTTGTTGTTGTACTGGGGGTTGAACCCGGGGGCATTCTACCTCTGAGCTATACCCCCAGCCCTTTTTATTTTTATTTTGAAACAGGGTCTTGCCAGGTTGCGAAGAGTTTCCCTAAGTTGCTGAGACTTGCCTTGAACTTGCAATCCTTCTGTCTCATCCTCCTAAGTACAGGTGTGATAGGTGTGTGGTACCATACTCAGCTCCAAGACTAGTCTTTTTAAGAAAAGGTAACCTAAGTGAAGTTTCAGTTTTATATATATATATATATATTTTTTTTTTTTTCAAACTATTCTTCCTGTTCAGTCAAGACTTGAATAAGTTAGGTGAAAGATATAACTAAAGCATTATATTATCTGTCTCTTTTATTATGCTTAAGCATTGTTCAGATGGAATATTCATCTCTTTATTTCCTGGGGTCACTAGAGGTTGTGCCAGGGTACTGCTTTGGAAGTACTGATCAATTAATTTAGAGACATTCACATAATCTGGCAAGAGAATTGCCTGAGGTGCTCTGGCAACTTCAGAATGACCCTTGAAGACCCTAACATCCTTCCTTTCTAGGCTGAACTCATTAAAATTTGGAGTAGGTAAAAAGAGCTGTGTTTTTCTGACATTTTCTGAACCTGAACTACTTAGGAAATTTGTTGAACAGACTCACTGTTTTCTTTCTACCTGTAGTCCTACCAGAGAGGGGTTAGGGGTTTTCCTCATAGGTAACGAGGTGGTTGTTATTCTGGGTGTGGACACTGTGGGAATAGTATTGTCACATGGATGCTTTCAGTAGCTTTGTGCAGTGTAGACAGGTTGTGATGGCTTTTATGTCTCTTTTTACAAAAGGCACTTTCTTTTTTTTTCAGTACTGGGAATTGAACCCAGAGGATTCTACATCTGAGCTACACCTCCAGCCCTATTTTTAATGATTCATTCCTTCCTTCCTTCCTCCCCCCCCCCCCCCCCCCCCCCCCCCCCCCCCCCCCCCCCACTTTTGTCTCCATCTCCATCTCTGTCTCCATCGCTCTGTCTTTCTCTCTTCTTTTTTTTGGTACTGAGGATTGAACTCAGGGCCATTCTACCTCCCAGCTACACCCCAGCCCAGTTTATTTTTTATTTTGAAATGGTCTTCCTAAGTGGCAGAGGGCCTCATGGGGTTGCTGAGGCTGGCTGTGAACCTGCTGTCCTCCTGTCTCAGCCTCTCAAGTACTGGGATTACAAATGTGTGCCACCACGCCCAGCTGAAAGGGCACTTTTTTAATCCTCTTTTTCGATCATTTGAAATCTGATTGTGGGTCTTGGAGTCATGTGAAAGATTGACATATCAACTTGGCAATGTGTTGTAGTCTCAGCTATTAGAGGAGCTGGTGGTAGTGTGACTAATTTTAAATAACTAGGTGTTCAAAGTCAGGCTTCTATGCCTGCATGGTTGAATTAACCTGAATGCAGTCTGGATTCCTTGATTTACAGGGAGTGTTGATCACACAGAAAGAGGTCAGGAGTAATTATCGTTTGCATACATCTCCCCTTCCCCTTTAGAAAATGAGAGTGAGGAAGGCATTGATTCTTCTTTGCTTCTCTTGTTTAGGAGATACACCGCAGGTTTGAGAATGCCCCCGATTCTGCCAAAACAAAGGCACTGCAGACTGTTATTGAGATGAAGGTAAGTGAGCATCTGATAAATCTAAAAGAATCTTACAAGTCACACTTTTAAGTTTGAGTTTTAGAAAATGATAGCATTTCATTCATTTGGGAGATTGATAAGAAGTCATAAGACTTAATGGAAATGAGATCTTAAAAGCATTCCAAAGCTGGGCATAGTGGTGCAGGCTTGTAATCCCAATACTCTGGAGGCTGAGACAGGAGAATTGCAGGCTTGCGGCCAGCCTTAGCTACTTAGTGAGGACCTCCACAACTTAATGATACCCCGTTTAAAAAAAAAAAGAAGAATAAAATATAGGACTAGGGATGTAGGTCAGAGGTAGAATGCCCCTGGGTTCAATCCCTAGTACTGGGGAAAAAAAAAAAAAATTCAGTTTCTTTTCCTTTTGGTTGTAGGCCATAATTCACATCAGACCAGGGGGATGGGGGGAGAAAACACAAATAAACTTGTGATGAATGTGAATAAGATAAAAACCATTCTAAAGGCCCTTACAGGAGCTGCTTATCTGTTCAGTGTTGGGGTAGGGAAGAAGATGCAATTTTTTTTTTTCTTTTGGAAGGGCTTTGTAGAGGCTCTAAATAGGTAGAGTCTACCACATGATATGCAGAACCAAGTTCTTACCAGGAGGCTATGTTGTTTTGTGTGGAGCCCTGGTTGTATTAGAAATGTACTTCCCTTTTTAGTGGTCTCCCTTTCATGGTAAGGGGAGAGGTGAACCTACATTTCACTTTCTTTTTGTCACATGCCTATGTTTAGTATTCTAGTCACTTTAAAAGGACTATATCCTTATACCTGTAAAAAATTTTAAGATAAGCTTCCAAAAGTGAATTGCAGATAGTGCAATTGAAAGAGTTCTCTTATAGGTTAAGAGATGGCATGAAGCTAACTAAATCTTGATTTAAGTTCAAAATGTCTCTGTACTAATTCAGTGCATTTAATTTTGAAGAAAATACAAGTTTTATTAGAATACATTTGTAAGAGAAAAATTTTGCTGTGATTTTTTTTTTTTTTTTTTTTTTTTGTGGTACTAGGGATTGAATTCAAGGGTGTTCTACCTCCGAGCAATACCCCCAGCCCTATTTTTTATTCTTTATTTTGAAACTGAGTCTCACTAAGTTGCAGAGTGCCTCACTAGGTAGCTGGGGCTGGCCGCGAATCCGGATCCTCTGGTCTCAGCCTCCCGAATGCTGGGATTACAAGCGTGCGCCAGCACGCCCGGCTGCTGTGATATTTTTAAAGGTATTAGAGTAAGGATAATAAGGGTACATTCTTTCTCTTCCCAGCCTCAAACCTGAAAATAGTTGTAGTTGTCTCATGACAGATCTTTAAACTCTTTATTTTTGTGGTAGCAAAGAAAGTGAACCAAAAAATCTGTGAGGTAATGTGGAAGAGGAAGCCAATCTCAAAATTGCTTCTCAAAGGAATATTTCCTCTGAAACTCCAAGTAAAATAAAGCTATATTTAATTTATACTTAAAAGTTTCATTGCCGGGTGTGGTGGAATAGGCTTGTAATCTCAGTACTTAGGAGGCCAGTACGGGAGGATCATAGGTTCATAGCTAGCCTCAGCTACTTAGTGAGGCCCTCCGCAACTTAGCGAGACCCTATTTCAAAATAAAAAATAAAATAGGGCTGGAGATGTAGCTCAGAAGTTGAATGCTCCTGGGTTCAATTTTTAGTAATGCAAAAAAAAAAAAGTTTTTTTTTAGGCAAGTAAGCATACCCAACTATAGATATAAAACTATTCATACCTTGTAGAAGTTTTCCTACAATTGATGACATCTGAGGTAATATGAGGGTAAAATAGATACTCTGTTCAGTATCTCAAAAAAGTATGAAAAATAGAATCAAGAAATCGAATATAGATGATATCTTCTACTACTAGAATGTGATATTTGTAGTACTAATGATATTTACTAGAACAGTAATTTTTTTTTTTTCAGTACTGGGGATTGAACCCAGGAGCATTCTACCTCCGAGCTACATGCCCAGCCCTATTTTTTATTCTTTATTTTGAAACAGGTTCTCACTGAGTTGTGGAGGGCCTCACTAAGTAGCTGAGGCTGGCTGCGAACCCGGATCCTCCTGTCTCAGCCTCCCAAGTACTGGAATTACAAGCATGTGCCACCACACCTGCCTTAGAACAGTAATTTTTATTTATTTGTTTTTGAGGCAAGGGTCTTGTTATATGCTCCAGACTGGCCCTGAAATCCTATGCTCAAGTGGTCCTCTTGCCTCAATCTCTTGAGTAGCTGGGACCATAAATACACACCACTAAGCGGGCGTGGTGGCGTACATTTGTAATCCCAGTACTTGGGAGGTTGAGACAGGAGGATCACAGGTTTGCAGCTAGCCTCAGCTACTTCGTGAGGCCCTCTGCAACTTAGTGAGACCCTGTTTCAAAATAAAGAATAAAAAATAGGGCTGGGGGTATAGCTCTGGGTTCAATCCCGAGTACCACACACACACAAAGCACCCAGTGATTTTTTTTCTTTTTATTTAGGAAATATTTCAAATGTTTAGAGAAGTATAGAAAATATGATTACCAACATCATAAAAAGAAACTGTTACTATAATAATTTCCCCTATTCATGCCCAGATGAGAGACATGCCTACCGAGTCCTAGAAAGCTTGGATCAGCCTCTTTGCTCATGCCTATAAGGGAGTTGGTACCTGCCATAGTATGTTGTAATTCCTTTTCTCATTTTCTAGAATAAAAATATATAGACTTAGATGCAAAACTTCTAAACAAAATAAAAATAAAGCAATATGCATTCAAAACCACATTAAGAAAATTATACACATGACCAAGTTGGGTTCATTCCAGGATGCTGTTCAGCATACTAAAAACAATACATGAAATTCACCAATAAATAGAACTAAGGACAAAATCACATGATCATCTTGATAGATGCTGAGAAAGCATTTGACAAAATCCAACACCTATTCATGTTAAAATAACTTCAGGAAGCCGGGCATGGTGGTGCACGCTTGTAATCCCAGCATTTGGGAGGCTGAGACTGGAGGATCCGGGTTCGGCCAGCCTCAGCTGCTTAGTGAGGCCCTCCGCAACTTAGTGAGACCCTGTTTCAAAATAAGGAATAAAAAACAGGGTTGGGGCTGTAACTCGCAGGTAGAATGCCCCCAGGTTCCATCCCCAGTACCGTAAAAAAACAACAACAACCCCCCCCCCCAAAAAAAAAAAAAAAACTGCAAGAAATCAGAACAGAAGGAACTTACCTCAACTTCATGAAGGCAGTACACAGTAAATCCACAGTCATCATCATATTGAATGGGGAAAAACTTCGAGAATTCTCTTTAAAAATCAGGAACAAGACAAAGATGCCCACTGTCACCACTCCTTTTCAATATAGTACTCAAGACTCTAGCCAGAGTGATAAGGCAAGGGGAGGAAATCAAGGAATACAAATAGGGAAAGAAGAACTGAAATTATCTCTGTTTACAGATGACATGATCCTATACTTAGAAGACCCCCCAAATCTGGACATGGGAGGTACATGCTTGTAATCTCAGTACTTGGGAGGCTGAGTCAGGAGGATTGCAGGTTTATGTCCAGCATCACTACTTAAGTGAGGCCCTCTGTAATTTAGTGAGACTCTGTTTCAAAATAAAGACTAAAAAGCTGGGTGTGGTGGCTCCTGCTTGTAATCCCAGCATTTGGGAGGCTGAGACCAGAGGATCTGGGTTCCAGGCCAGCCTCAGATACCTGGTGAGGCCCTCTGCAACTTAGTGAGACCCTGTTTCAAAATAAAGAATAAAAAATAGGACTGGGGGTATAGCTTGGAGGTAAAATGCTCCCAAGTTCAATCCCCAGTACCGCAAGAAAAAAAAAAGACTAAAAAATAGGGCTGGAGGTATAGCTTGGAGGTAGAATGCCCCTGTGTTCAATCCCCAGGACTGCCCCCCCCCCAAAAAAAAGCAGAAAACAATTTTATTATAATAACCTCTCAAAAACAATAAAATATCTAGGAATAAATCTAACCAAGGAGGTAAAAGCGGAAACTATTAAGATGGAATGATCTCTCATGGTCTTGGATAGGCAGAATAAATACCAAGTGATCTACAGATTCAGTGTAGTCCCTATTAAAATACCATGGTCATTCCTTACAGATCTAGAAAAATCAATCCTAAAATTCATATGGAACAACTAAAGGCCCAGAATAGCCAAAATAGTTCTCAGCAATAAGAGCCATGTAAGAGGAACCACAGTACCTGACTTCAAGTGATACTACAGAGCCATAGTAATAAAAACAGACACAGAAGGCAATGGAACAGAAGACTCAAAACCAAATCCACATACTGAGAGCCAATTGATTTTTGACAAAGGAGCTAAAAACATACCCTGGAAAAAAGATAACCTTTCAACAAATGGTGTTGGCAAAACTGGTTGTTCATATGTAGAAAAATGGAAATAAACCCCACCTTCTTACCTTGCACGAGAGTCAACTCTAGATGGATCAAAAACCTGGAAATTAGATCATGGGCTTTGCAGTTACTTGAAGAGAGCATAGGACCAACGCTCCAATATATAGTCATAGGTAACAACTTCCTCAATAAGACCCCAAAGACACAAGAAATTAAAACAAGGATTAATATGTGGGATTGCATTAAACTGAAGAGCTGTACAGCAAAGGAAACCATCAAGACCTTTAATAGAGAGCTGACAGAATGGGAGAAGATCTTTGCCAGCTAATCCTCCGATATAGGGATATACATAGAACTCAATAAAAAAGAACTCCTCTGATAGAGGAATATACAAAGAACTCTTGAATATACAAAGAACTCAAGAAACATACGGCCAAAAAAACACAAATAACCCAAACAAAAAATGGGCAAATAAACTAAATAGACACTTTACAAAAGAAGAAATACAAATGACCAATAAATATGTGAAAAAAAATGTTGAACATCATTAGCAATCAGAGAGGTACAAATCAAAACTATTTTAAGATTTCACCTAATGCCAATTAGAATGGCAGTCATTAGAAACATAAATAATAATACATGCTGATGAGGATATGGAGAAGTAGGAACTCTGATACATTGTTGGTAGGATTGATTGCAAATTGGTGCCACTACTTTGGAAATCAATGTGGATGATCCTCAGAAGAGTGAGAATGAACCTACCATATGACCTAGCTATATGCCTCCTGGGTATCTACCCAGAGGAATTGAAATTAGGCCCCCCATAGTAACACATGCATTTTCTATGTTTATAGCAGCACAATTCATAATAGCCAAATTGGGGAACCAAGCCTAGGTGTCCATCAACAGATGAATGGATTACAAAATTATGGGATATTTACATATTAGAATTCTACTCAGCCGCCGGGAGTGGTGGCGCACGCTTGTAATCCCAGCATTCGGGAGGCTGAGACTGGAGGATCCGGGTTCACGGCCAGCCTCAGCTACCTAGTGAGGCACTCCGCAACTTAGTGAGACTCGGTTTCAAAATAAAGACTAAAAAATAGGGCTGGGGGTGGAGCTCGGAGGTAGAATGCCCCTGAGTTCAATCCCCAGTACTGCAAAAAAAAAAAAAAAAAAAAAAAAATCTACTCAGTCATAAGAAGAACAAAGTTATGTCATTTGCAGGGAAATGGATGGAACTGGAGAATATTATGCTAAGTGATATTAGTCAGTCACAAAAAGTGAAAGTTTAGATGTTCTCCCTCATGTGGAAGCTAGGGAGAAATTAAGATATAGAAGGGACTATAGACAAAGGAGGAGAAACCCTAGTGAAGTGATGGAGGGGACCTACGGGAGAGAGACAGGAGAGGGGAGAAAGACTTGATGAAGGAAACACTTCAATGGACATGATGTACGTACGGAAATTTACCAATGCCAATCACTGCACGGGGCGGATGAGGGAGTGGGGTAGAAACTGGGGGTACGCTCCCTGAGTGCTGTGTGCATGTATACCTCTACCCTCTGAACTTCATCATGATGTATGATTACAGTGCACCAATAAAAAAATGTATAGAACTCCATGTAATGGGAAAAATATGATAATTTCTTTGTTTTTTTTCAATGAATGCTATACATATTATAAATTTTTATTGTATAATTACACAGAAATTATTAGAACTAGAGGAGGCCTTACTGGTAATATTATAATATTTTGCCCCAGAAACTTATTGTCCATAAAGTACAAAGAAACTTAAACCATTTTTTTTTCATTGCTTCTACTTCTCTATTTCAACTTTAATTGAATGGGTCCAGAACTAGAGGAAGAGATAGACGAAAAATCATATTGTGTATATTAGAGTCTTCCTCCTCCCAACCAGATGGCTATAAAGGATGTATTTTAGAAGCAAGGCACTAAATGCCGGGCTGCAATTTTTTCATATATGTAACTTTATTAATCTTAACATTTTGAAGACCCGTTATTCAGGTTCTTTGAGTTTTTGTGAATACTTTGTCTAACTCTTCCATTGTCTTCAGGATTCAAAAATTTCCTCTATGGAACGTGGGCTCCGAGACCTGGAGGAGGAAATTCAGATGCTGAAATCAAATGGGGCTTTGAGTACGGAAGAACGCGAGGAAGAAATGAAGCAAATGGAGGTGTATCGCAGCCATTCTAAGTTTATGAAAAATAAGGTAATGGTGTGTAAGACTTTAGTCCTTAGGAGAGGTGTGAAAAATTGATGCATATTTTACTTCCTTAATGATGATCTACTTCACTGATTTATCAGACTTCAGGGAAGTATTCTTTCAAATGGAACTTTCCCAGAATTACTGACATCATAGTTATAAGTTTTTTTTTTTTTTTTTCAGTACTGAGGATTGACATCATATAGTTAGTTTTTTTTTTTTTTTTTTTTTTTTTTTTTTTTTTTTTTTTTTTCTGTAGTACTGGGGATTGAACTCAGGGTCATTCTACCTCCGAGCTATACCCCCAGCCCTATTTTTTATTCTTTATTTTGAAACAGGGTCTCACTAAGTTGCAGAGTGCCTCACTAGGTAGCTGAGGCTGTCCGCAAACCCAGATCCTCCGGTCTCAGCCTCCCAAATGCTGGGATTACAAGCGATAAGTTTTTATTTAAAAGAAAATTGCTTGTATGAGATAAAAATATATATTGTCCCAGTTTAACTTTTCATATCTACCAGTACTTTCGAGGTGATTTAATAAAAGTCTATCCAGATTAGTTTTCTGACTATAGAGACATCCAGTTCTCTATCTCTTGTGAATTAAATCAAATCCCTAAGAGGCTGAGTCCAACATTTTTCTAAATTGGTAATCGAAACAATTCCCCTTTAAATATAATCCCATAAAGGAAAGCCCTGTGTTTTATGTCTTGGGAAAGGTCCATTTGCTGTCGGGTTTATTGCTTCTCTTGTTCATTTCAGGCATATGTATAGTAAGATAGATATCACTGACACCTGTCAGCCTATGTTTTGTAGTCAATCACAATACTCCTTCTTTAGATCCAAAGTTATTTTGTTTGATTTTATAATCTATTTAGGCAAATCAGAGGGTTAGTTTATTATGATTATCAATTTTACTGTGGTTTAATTTAAAGTTATAATTATAGTGATACAATTTTACCCAGAAAATAGATATTTCTCAACTCTATTCTCCAAATGTGTATCCCAACTATTTTTATTATTTAGTTTCTTGAAAACGAAAACAGAAACATTCTCAGTAGTGTAAAGTTATGATACAGTAGTAACTCCCTGTCCCATTTCTGGCTTCTTGTGTTATCTATATCTGGCATATAAGTCTATAGAGTATTCTTTTAGTATTTTAAGAATCTGTTATCAGCCAGGTGTGGTGGCACATGCCTATGATCCCAGTACTTGGGAGGCTGAGACAGGAGGATCACAGGTTCCAGGCCAGCCTCAGCAACTTAGACCTTTTTTCAAAATAAAACACAAAATGGGGATGGGAGTGTGGCTTGGAGGTAGAATGCCCTGGGTTCAGTCCCAGATGCTACACACACATACACAAAGGAATTTGTTACCAATAATTTCTGCTAATTTTATGTTAATTTTGTTTATTTTTACGGCACTGGGGATTGAACCCAGGGGCATTCTTCTTCCGAGCTACACCCTCAGTCCTATTTTTAATTCTTTATTTTGAAAAAGGATCTCACTAAGTTGCGGAGGGCCTCACTAAGTACCTGAGGCTGGCGGTGAACCTGGATCATCCTGTCTCAGCCTCCCAAGTACTAGGATTACAAGCATGCACCACCACGCCCGGCTAATTTTTATGTTAATTTTAGAACTTAAAAATTCATATACCCAACTTTTTGTTAGTTTGGATTTTCACTCTAATTTGAAAACAAAATACACTGGCAATATACTCTGCATGTTTACACTTCCTATTGGTTGATTAGTACACTCTGTAGTATCCATTAAGAAAAAAAACCACAGCCTCACCTACCTAAGGAGGCATTCCGCAACTTAGTGAGACCTGTTTCAAAATAAAGAATAAAAAATAGGGCTGGGGGTATAGCTCGAAGGTAGAATGCCCCCGAGTTCAATCCCCAGTACTGCAAAAAAAGAAAAAAAACCCCAACAACCTCCGAAAGTAGAGAGGAACCCTCTATGTCCCTTTGAAGAGGAAATGAAAGGAACAGATTTGATTTTGTTATGTAAGTTTTTATTATTTCCAGTAGCCATTCTGGCTCAAAAGCAGATAATAAGAAGACCTAAGTTGACACATGAGTGAAAAAGAATAACAATGTCGTGACAGGTAGAGCAACTGAAGGAGGAACTAAGTTCGAAAGAGGCTCAAGGGGAGGAGCTGAAAAAGAGAGCGGCTGGTCTTCAGGCTGAGGTCTTTGCCGTAAGATTTACCTCTTTGTGTGCAGTGATCCCACAGTGGGACCCTGCCAGCTCTGGCTTTGGGGTGGCTTCCACTTTCATTCTCTATGGTTGGCAGCTTTGCCCATTACTAGCACTAACCAGCCCGCTCTGCTCTTTAACCGACTCCTTTTCACTAGTTTGACCCATGTCACTTTGTGTGCACTGAGCCCTCATGTATTCTGGAAGCTCTATACCTGATTCTTTATTGTTGCTTTTGCACTCTATGGATGGTATTAAAGCTTGTTTGTTTCTTGACCTGTTATTACTAGATACTTGTTGGTTTATATGAATGGTGATCTTCTTTTTCTTCTTAGGTACAGGGGCATGCAGATGTCTTAGGCCCATCACCTAGAGTTTGAATTTGAAATTTTATGTACTTTACCTTCTTATATAGACATTATCTTTTAAGTTCTCATAAGGTGATTTTGCAACAAATGTTACTTTCTTTAGGGTAGATACAAAGTGATTAGCTTATTTAGAGTTATCTAGTAAATTACAATTAACGTGCTGTTTTAAGTATCTAAATCTAATTCAACCTTCCGTCTAATGAACTTAATATCCCATTTTAAAACATAAGTAATAAAAAATAGATAATACCTATTTTAAGTATTTTACAACTTGCTGAAGTTGTTAACCCCAATTTATAGATGAGGAAAACAATGTAACACAGTGCTGCTTAGGAAAACACAACTTGTAAAAAGCCAGGTTTAATTTTACATAAATAGTCTGGTTCTAGAAACTCTGCTTGTGTGCTCTTCACTATCTGCCCTGTATTTGACTGTATATACACTTGTCAAAATGTCAAGAAAAGCTGCCTTTGGAAATAAATGTTGGCTAAAACTGGATTACAGAATTAAAAAAAACTTGCCCTAATTTGGTATGTTTGTTATTTATAGGCCATTTTATAGTATAGATAAAAAAGTGAAATATTTTGTCTGAGTGTCTGATTTGGCTTATGATCTGACCAAGTATTGTCTAGAGGAGAAGTTGAGCTATAATTTCCTTTTTTGCTTAGCTTCTGTTATTTATTTCTGTGTTACATCAGACAGTAGGCTAAGTAGGTTTTATATGTTACTTTATTGAATGCCTGAACAATACAGTGGCATTGGTATAATTTCTCCATATTACCAGTTAGGAAACCAAGGTAAAGTAATTGTTCAAAGACACTGAACTAGCTGGGGCTAATGTGTGGCTAACTGCAAAACCTTGTACTCTTGACTTGGTATTAATTGCTTCCCGTTTATAATATTCTTCCCCCTTCTCAGTCTTTAAGGAAAATTTGTGCTATTTCCTGTTTTTCATTTAACTTTCTTCCCTTTCTCAGTCTTTAATGTCAATTATAATAGTATTGAAGCTTATTCAATAATGCAAATGATGATGAAGAAATAGATTTTACATTTATTTGATTAGAAGTAGCTAAAAATTTGAATAATCTTTAAGCCATATTTGAACATTTCTCCTGAATATTCATTCATACAGCAAATACATTTTTTGTGTGTGTGTGTGGTACTGTGGATTGAGCCCAGGGGCATTCTACCTCCAAGCTACACCCTCAGCCCTATGTTTTTATTTATTTTGAAACAGGGTCTCACTAAGTTGTGCAGGGCCTCACTAAGTAGCTGAGGCTGGCTGTGAACCCGTATCCTCTGATATCAGCCTCCTAAGTACTGGGATTACAAGCATGCGTTACCACACCCAGCTCAGCAAATGCATTTTTACTAATGTGTTCTATTTGTTGGTAAAGGAATATCAGGAGTATCCTCAAATGTTTTGGCTACACTAAGCATACAGAAATATTTGTTGGATGAATGAATAACTATATCTGTAAATAAAATTTTTGTGTACATGAGAAAAATGCTTTTCTTTTTGTTGTAATGGAGTACTAAATTAGTAATTTATTTTTAGTGTTTCTTTTTTTTTTTTTTTTTTTTTGTGGTACTGGGGATGGAACTCAGGGACATTCTACCTCCAAGCTATACCCCCAGCCCTGTTTTTTATTCTTTATTTTGAAACCGAGTCTCACTAAGTTGCGGAGTGCCTCACTAGGTAGCTGAGGCTGGCCTCGAACCCAGATCCTCCGGTCTCAGCCTCCTGAATGCTGGGATTACAAGCGTGCGCCACCACGCCCAGCTTATTTTTAGTGTTTCTTAAAAGTCTAATTTTAAGGTAATTTTTTTCCTCTTGAGAAATTGTTTTCAAAAGTTCTGTCCCTTTTTACTTAAGATTATTACAGTAAAATACTTCAGAGGTATTCCATTTTTAAGAAATAAATAACTTGTAAGGCATGATAGCTCACACCTGTAATCACAGCAGCACAGGAGGCTGAGGCAGAAGGATCTCAAGTTGCAAGCCAGCCAGAGCAACTTATTGAGACCCTGTGTCAAAATAAAAATAAAAAGAACTAGAGATATAGCTCAGTGGTAGGGCATCCCCGAATTCAGTCCCCCTCCTAAAATGAATAAAAATAAAGAACTTTTGTTTGATCAGTGAACTAAAATTACTTCTTGTCTGATTTATACTTACTACAATCTGTTTCTTAGAGCAGAACTAATTTCTGTTTATTTGGCTTAAATTTAGAATAAAAATATTTTAAAAATTATTAGAAAAAATATGAATGTAAAGGAGATATTTAAAAGAAAATATTTTCAATGTTAAGAGAGATCTGGCGGTAGGTGGGTGTGGTAGAACACACCTATAATTCCAGTGCTTGAGAGGCTGAGACAGGAGGATTACAGGTTTGAGGCCAGCTTCAGCAACTTAATGAGGCCCTGTTTCCAAATAAAAAAAATAAAATAGGGCTGGGTGTTGCTTGGAGTTAGGATGCCCCCAGTCTCAATCCCTAGCAAAACACACACACACACACACACGCGCGCGCGCGCCCCTAGTCTCAATCCCTAGCAAAACACACACACACACACACACACGTGCGCGCGGCAGAGATCTGAGAGGATGACTTTAGTTGAGTTTTGGATTACCCTTTCAAAGTAATTAACTTCAAATTATACATGTAGGTTCTTATAGAGTGAGATTTTAGACATTCTCTCTTTAGTTCACATACTTTTAACCATTTGTTGATATGACATATTGTAGGTGACAGAACTTTAAAGATAGAATCTTTTTCATTAAGTACTGTATACATAACTCATCAAAATTATAGGATTTTTATAAGCATATATGTGTAATATTGAAATTACCTTTTTTTTTTGTGGTACTGGGGATTGAACTCAGAGGCATTCTACCTCTGAGCTACACCCCCAGCCCTACTTTTTATTCTTTAGTTTGAAACTGGGTCTCACTAAGTTGCAGAGTGCCTCACTAGGTAGCTGAGGCTGGCCGCGAACCCGGATCCTCCTGTCTCAGCCTCCCAAATGCTGGGATTACAAGCGTGCGCCACCACGCCCGGCTGAAATTACCTTTTTAAGGTAAGAATTTTAGGAAACTTGTTTGAGAATTGAAAAAAGAAAAGAGACGTAGCACTAGTTTTGAACTTGCTTTAAATACTAGTATTTGGAAATTTATTTTTTTCCTTCTGTTTTATATCTACAATAATACTGCATTTGATTCATCATGTTCTGGAGACATCTGACTTAATAAAATGGAAACTGTTTTATCAGTACAGTGGAATTCAGGTGCTTTTTGCTCTCATAGTTATCTAATTGAATTGGAATTTTCTTTCCCTCTTTTCTAAGGGGTTTCAAGGAATATTTAGAAGAGAACAAATAAAAATTAGAAATTTCCCTACTTATTGAATAAGCTTGAGAGGTTTTTTGGGGGGTGGTAGTGGTAGTATCCAAGATTAGATGATGCAAAAAAGAGGAATATGTTGTATCATAATCAATCAATCAACCAACCAGTCAGTCAATTGCTGTTCTGGAGATTGAACCCCAAGGCCTCATACACGCTAGGCAAGAACTCCACTACTGAGCTACTCTCAGCTCTTGTCCTATCTTAAAATCAGTGTTCATTTAGTCTCCTATCTTGTGATTTAGCTCTATTAAAGGTCCAAATCAGAGGTGGCCATTTCATTTCTTTTTTCCTTACAGTGTTTTATTTTTGTTTTCCAGATTGGCCAGGTGAAACAAGAGCTGTCCAGAAAGGATACAGAACTACTAGCCTTACAGACAAAGCTAGAAACCCTCACAAACCAGTTCTCAGACAGTAAGCAACATATTGAGGTGCTGAAGGAGTCCTTGACTGCTAAGGAGCAAAGAGCTGCCATCCTGCAGACCGAGGTAATGGGTCCAGGGGTGTGTGCAGAGGTGATTCCTGGGCACCTTTTCATAAGTGTCACTTGTGCTGTTTTATTTTGTTTAAGGTTGGAAAATACGAAGACTGTTATGATTCATTCTTTACCATTGTGATGAGTTATTGAACTAAAATAGAATCACCTTGGCACCTTGGTTCAGTTCTTAGATCTAACATTTTTTTTTTTTTTTTGGCGGTACTGGGGATTGAACTCAGGGGCATTCTACCTCCGAGCTATACACCCAGCCCCATTTTTTTTTATTCTTTATTTTGAAACTGAGTCTCACTAAGTTGCGGAGCGCCTCACTAGGTAGCTGAGGCTGGCTGCGAACCCGGATCCTCCGGTCTCAGCCTCCCAAATGCTGGGATTACAAGCGTGCGCCACCACGCCCGGCTAGATCTAACATTTAAACTAGTGCCATTTACTTATATTGCTAATACTTTGAAGTACAGACTTGGTACAAGTTCAAAGTATATTCTAAATTCACTGTTTGAATGGAAATATAATTATAAAAAAGGAATAATTGATTTAGGAGCTTTAATTTTCTTTTTTTTTTTTTTTTTTTTGTGGTACTGGGGATTGAACTCACAGGCATTCTACCTCCGAGCTATACCCCCAGCCCTATTTTTTTTTTATTCTTTATTTTGAAACCAGGTCTCACTAAGTTGCGGAGTGCCTCACTAGGTAGCTGAGGCTGATCGCGAACCCGGATCCTTCGGTCTCAGCCTCCCGAATGCTGGGATTACAAGCGTGCACCACTACTCCCGGCTTGAGCTCTAATTTTCATCCATGGTAAATTGTCATGAATGATAATGAGGCTGTGTTTGGATTACATGTAAAGTATCCTTAATTTTTTATAATATGAATAGCTTTTTGTAGGCAAACTGTGGAATCTAAAAACGTTTGAAATAGATTTTGAACCCTACATTATGAGACAGTGTCTTCATATCCTCTTTGAAAATAAAGTTAGTAGCCGGGCGTGGTGGCGCACGCTTGTAATCCCAGCATTCAAGAGGCCGAGACCAGAGGATCCGGGTTCGCGGTCAGCCTCAGCTATCTAGTGAGGCACTCCGCAACTTAGTGAGACTCGGTTTCAAAATAAAGAATAAAAAATAGGGCTGGGGGTGTAGCTCGGAGGTAGAATGCCCCTGAGTTCAATCCCCAGTACTGCAAAAAAAAAAAAAAAAAAAAAAGTTAGTGTTTTTAGAAATCTTAGATGATTATCTCTTCTTTTGGCTCTGACTTCAGATAGGAATACATAATCCAAGAAAAATTTTTGCCTATCATATTTTTAGTGATCAAGGACAGGGAATTGGTGATGGTATTTGGACAAAGTCTTAATATAAATATTTCTTTTTGTGCTGGATGTGGTGGCGCACACTTGTAATCCCAGCATTTGGGAGGCTGAGACCAGAGGATCCGGGTTCGCAGCCAGCCTCAGCTACCTAGTGAGGCCCTCCGCAACTTAGTGAGACCCTGTTTCAAAATAAAGAATAAAAAATAGGGCTGGGGGTATAGCTCGGAGGTAGAATGCCCCTAGGTTCCATCCCCAGTACCGCAAAAAAAAAAAAAAAAAAAAAAAATTCTTTTTAAAATTATTATTAATATTATTTACAGTACTAGGGATTGAACCCAGGGGTGCTCTACTACCAAGTTATATCCCCAGACCTTTTTTTTTTAACAGTACTGGGGATTGAACCTAGGGGCATTCTACCTCTAAGCTACACCCTTAGCCATATATTTTTATTTCTTATTTGAAACAGGGTTTCACTAAGTAGCTGAGGTTGGCCTCAAACCCGAGACCCTAGTATTAGCCTAGCAAATACTGAGACAACAAATGTGTACCATCCCACCTTTTGATTTTGCGGGTGGGGGTGGAGGCAGTACTAGGAATTGAACCCAGAGCATTCTATCTCTGTGATATACCCCAGCCCTATTTTATTCTTTTAAATTTTGAAACAAGGTCTCACTTAGTTGCAGAGGGCCTTGCTAAGATGCCGAGGCTGATCTTGAACCTGCAATTATCCCATCTCAGCCTCCCAGTGTGCCACCGTACCTGGTCCTTTTGATTTTTTAGTTTTGAGTCAGGGTCTAGCTTAATTTCTCAGGCTGGCCTTGAAGTTGTGATCCTTTTGCCTCAGCCTCCTGAGTAGCTGCTATTATAGGCACAAGCCACCATTTTTGGCTTAATAGAAGTATTTTTAAAAGATCTCAGTGAAATAGGTTCTGCTTTATAGAAGATAAAGCTTGGGCTGGGTTGTAGCTCAGTGGTAAAGCACTTACCTTGTTTATGCAACACCATGGGTTCAATCTCCATCAAAAAAAAAAGATATTATTATGATACTATGTAGATTTATTTTTTTAAAAAACAACCAAACAATAGATAAGTAAGGACCTAGTTTGATGAAAAAAGAGATGAGAGGAAAAAGAATGAATAAAAAGCATCATAGTCCTGGATAGCTAGAATCTTCAAGTACAGAGGAATGAGGAAAGGACCACAACTATTTTGTGTCATATTTTTTGTGTGTACAGTTTCAGACTGTGTTAAGTGAGAGAGTTGGATGATGTATTTGTCATTTTTTTTATAACTCACGCTTTTTCTTTTAATCATAATTTTTTCACATCAACTCTTATTCTTCACATATATATACATATACATATATATACATATGTATATATATAAATATAATTTTTTTTTTGGTGGTACTGGGGATTGAACTCAGAGGCATTCTACCTCTGAGCTATACCCCCAGCCCTATTTTTTATTCTTTATTTTGAAACAGGGTCTCACTAAGTTGCAGAGGGCCTCATTAAGTAGCTAAGGCTGACTGTGAACCCGGATCTTCTGGTCTCAGCCTCCCAAGTACTGGGATTACAAGCGTGCACCACCACACCTGGCTCTTCACAGATATTTTGAGTATATAATCACAAGGCTCTGGCTCTGGTCATATTTACTGAGGTCGGACTTCATCTTTACCATTTGGTACTAGGTGCATGATCCTGGACATCTACTTAAATCCATTATATCTAATTTTCCACATATATAATGTGAAGAAGATAGTAGTGCTGAACTCATGTGTTTTCTGTTAGAATAGAGTAGTTATTCCTGTCTAGTGCCTGTCACATAGTATGGTATTTGTATATTAGTCACTGTTATCTTTATTATAATTCTCATAATAATTTTCTTAACTGTTAAGATATTGTTAGAATAACAAATTTACTTTCATTGGCATAAATTTGTTTTGGAGATATACGTTTTATATTTTTATTGGGCTAAATTTAGGTTTTTCTTGGAATTAGAAATTCAAAATCATCTGGAAAATATTAGCTGCAAAATTATTAAATGACTTTATAAGATCTTTTTCACTTTTAGAAACTTATGCATGCAGTACTCTGAAGGGTCAGAAGAGGGTGCCAGTGTCTTAGAGGTGGGCCCTGCTTGCAAGTTTGCTACTATGATAACTTTGAAGACCGCAGATGTGGGAACCAGAGAACCAAGCAGTTGGTTAATGATAATGCAAACATTTAAAAGCTTGTCACAGTTTAACAAATGACTTTTCCCCCTTGGCAGCCCATCCTTCTCTTTGTACCAAACTCAAATAATGTTCTTATTAGCTAGGTCTCACACAAATGGGCTTGTGATTGGTTTTGTGTACCATAGAGAATAAAGACTATTTATTGTCATTCTTGAATGGTTTTTATATTTGTTTTTAGCCATTGTGGGAGTAGCTGAGTCTCATTGATTACCCCTCTAAGTTATTAGGACAACTGCTCAAATAAAACTCTCATCCTAAATGATAAGAGGATGAAAACCAACCTCCTTTTGAATTTGGAGTAATTATAAGAATGCAATATGCTTATTTATTACCATTTACTTAAAATTTCTTAGCTAGTGACATTTGACAAGAGCCAGTTTTTTCCAAAGAAACTTCCCATATTAGAGCCCAATAATACTAGTTCTTTGAAAATTCTCGTATAGTTCCGTACATTGCTCTTAATTGATTTTGCCCTGGTCTTTGTAGCCATCCTAGACTTCAATCTAACATTCATATTACTATATTATTAAGTATATATGAAAAAGGACATGGTTCATGGAGCTTTTTTTGTTTGTTTTGGTACTGGGGATTGAACTCAGGGGCATTCTACTTCTGAGCTACACCCCCAGCCCTATTTTTTATTCTTTATTTTGAAACAGGGTCTCACTTATATAGCTGAGGCTGGCCACGAACCCGGATTCTCTGGTCTCAGCCTCCCAAGTACTGGGATTACAAGCGTGAGCCACCATGCCAGCTCATGGAATGTTTTTAAATTGTAAAATTCTCAGCTAGGCATGGTGGTGCATGCTTGTAATCCCAGTACTTGGGAGGCTGAGACAGGAGGATAGCAGGTTTGTGGCCAGCCCCAGCTACTTAGTGGATTTCTCTGCAACTTCATGAGACCCTGTTTCAAAATAAAAAGAAAAAATAGGACTGGGGATATAGTTCAGAGGTAGAATGCCCCTGGGTTCCATCCCCAGTAACACACACACACACACACACACACACACGCAAAATTTTTAAAAAATTGTAAAATTCTAAGGCAGAAAGTGATAGGGGAAAAGACTTATTTGGGTCCCCTCCCTTTCTTGTACATGGAATGAAGTCCTTTGGTGCTATGCAAAACATCTCTTTCTTTCTCTTTTTTTTTTTTTTTTTTTTTTCAGTATTGGGGATTGAACCCAGGGGCATTCTACCTCCAAGCCACATCCCCAGTCCCATTTTTTATTCTTCATTTTGAAACAGGGTCTCATTAAGTTGAAGAGGACCTCACTAAGTAGCCGAGGCTGGCCATGAACCTGGGATCCTCCTGTCTCAGCCTCCCAAGTACTGGGATTACAAGTGTGCACCACCATGCCCAACTTAAACATCTCTCTTAATCTTCACAGAATTGCTCTGGATTTGGTAGCATGGTGATTAAATCATGGTTTTTGGAGTCAGATCTGGGCTCGAAGCTTATCCCTCTCTGTTCATTATTGTTTGACCATAGATGACTTTAAGTTTCAATTTCCTCATCTGTATAAAGGATAATGATAATACCAACTTCCTAAGGTTGTTATAGTTAGAATTGGTGCTTTATTATATAGCTTTTTTCTAAATATAGAGGGAAACTTAAAATTAGTGAGTTAAAAATATTTTAAAATACATTATAATTTATAGAAGTTTAATTTTGTTTCTCCTGCTTTATTTACTCCTCATAAGAAAGGCATGGGTTAGTCAAGATAAGTATTGTTGTCTTATTTTTATCATTGAGGATTAAATGAAGTGTTTATTAGCACACTATGCCTGATTGGCACTTGGCGCTGTTCTCACTAGTCACCCTGAGACTTTTAGTATTGATAACAGTATTCTTGGTAATTTTTCTCTTTATGCGCACTTTCTTTTTCCAGACTCTTGATGCCATACCATGGGTCTGTTTGTTTTTTTTTTCCCCAGTATTGGGAACTGAATCTAGGGGCATTCTGTCTCTGAGCTTCACCCCCAGTCCTATTTTTTGTTTTTTTTTTTTGCGGCACTGGGGATTGAACTCAGGGGTGTTCTACCTTCGAGCTACACCCCCAGCCCTATTTTTTATTCTTTATTTTGAAACAGGGTCTCACTAAGTTGCGGAGTGCCTCACTAGGTAGCTGAGGCTGGCCGTGAACCCGGATCCTCCGGTCTCAGCCTCCCAGATGCTGGGATTACAAGCGTGCGCCACCACGCCCGGCTCCCAGTCCTATTTTTTATTCTTTATTTTCAAACAGGGTCTCATTAAGTTGTTGAGGGCCTCACTAAGTAGCTGAGGCTGGCTTCGAACCCGGATCTTCCGGTCTCAGCCTCCCAAATGCTGGGGTTACAAGTATGTGCCACCATGCCCAGCTACCAAGGGGCTCTTGTTGAATTTATTTTCTAGATGAGTTCTCAGGGTACAGAACAAAGTTTATTTGATTAATAAACTAAAATAATATCAACTTATTACTTCAAAGTAGTACCATTTTTTCTTTTTCAGGAAATTGTGGGGTTTTTTGAATTCTATTTACTATAGGTGAGCATTATCATCCATATCCTAATGACAGGAAGAGGAAGTTTTTTGTTTTTTGTTTTTGTTTGTTTTTTTTTTTTTAGGTGGGTTACAGGATCAGCATCAGGCACAAAATAAAGAACTAACTCTAGGATGTCCAGGCACTAAGAGCTAAGATGTTAAGTGCTGTTGTTTGACATACACTTTGTGCTTGCAAGATGAACTCACTGCCCCAGTATGCTGACTTGTCAAGCTAGAGTTCTGACTTCCTCAGCATGCTTAGCACTAAGGGGCAGAGATCATCTAGACTGTCCATAATTAGAAAAAAAATTAAAGCCAAGTGTGGTGGCTCATGCTTGTAATCCTAGTACTTGGGAGGCTGAGAATTGCAGGTTCAAGACAAGCCTCAGCAACTTAGCAAAGCCCTTCACAACTTAGTGAGATCCTGTTTCGAATTAAAAAATAAAATAGGGCTGGATGTATAGCTCAGAGGTAGAATGCCCCTAGGTTCAATCCACAGTACCAAAAAAAAAAAAAAAAAAGTCTAAAAAAACTGATTATATGTAACATTGAGTGCTTTGTGTGGTACTGGGGATTGAACTCAGTAAGTTGTGGAGGGCCTCACAAGTTTCGCTGAGCTTGGCTGTAAACCTGTGATTCTCCTCCCTCAGTCTCCCAAATACTGAGATTACAAGCCTACACCACCATGCCCAGCTAAAAGAATAAACTTCTGAGAAATAGAAATTGTTATATGACATTTTACAGATGGGCATGCTGAAGCCCAGAGAGATTCTGGTTTATCTGACTTGTTACCTGCTACCTGAGATTTAGAATACAATCAATTAAGCCTCTAAGATTTATGTTCTTGGTAATAATGCTGCAGTTTCTCCCTGTGAAGAATCAAAGGTACAGAGAAGATAAATGATATACTGAAGCCCTATACAGCTATATGGTATTGGTTTGGGGACTAGAACCCAAGTTTTCTGACTGCTAATTGTGATATGCTATAGAGACTATCACTTGTTTGATTGGTAAGTTGGGCCACAAAGAAACATGGGGAGAAGAAATAATTCATGTTGGTAGAGATGAGGAAAGGATATATTTTTGAATTTAGAAATTACATGGCTTCAGAAAGACATTTTCATGACATGAGATTATGAAAGGAGAGAAAGATTTATTGGTTGATTCCATCATTTACTTAAGAGTCATTTATGGATACCTATTGAAGACTCTTCCCAGCACTGGGGATATAGTGGCTAATGATTATAATTATATCTGTATGATACAGCTGCTCAGAATAAAAGAGAACTGGGTGCCAGAAGTAGAATAGGATCTGGAATATTTTTCAGGTGACCACAATATCTGTTTCAAATGTTCTAGGTTGTTGCCCTGTCATGACACTTGGAGCAGTGCATAGTCTGAGTATGGGATAAGGGCTGGGTCAGGGGCTGCAAAGTAACCCTGGCATGATATTAAGCCAGCGTGTGTAGGCAGACTGGCCAGTCTCTGAGTGTTTCCTCCTCCCTTGGCAGATCTATAGAAAAAGAGCTTTGTCAGTACGGATTACTGCATTTGAGGCTGTCTGATCTGGGAGGCTTGCTTCCTACCGTTACCACCGCTGACCCCCACCCCAAATAGTGAGTTGTCACTGCTCACAGTGGTCTTGGGGTAATGTCTTGCTTGTGGAGAGATGGACATATGATAACATTAGGAAATTGGTAGGAAAATATGTGTAAAGTATGGCTCTTAAGATACCAGGAGAATCAAAATGGGAAATCGATGTTTCAAACCATCAGAATAAAACTGAATTTGTCCAGTGGAGAATAGAGAAGAATGAAGGAGTGTGGGGGAACATGATGGTATGTAGGGATCGTGAAAGAAGGTGGTTGAAATAAGTATAAATAATGGGAAAGACAGTAAATACAAATGAGTTAAATTTTGAATAAAACAATAAATTCCAGTTAGGCTTAAAAAGTAAGCTATAGAAATACACTGTCAACACAAGTTAAACAAGGCAAAAAGTAATAGCAAAGTTAAAATGGAGTATCAATTCCAGAGTGTTGCACATGCTAAATAAACACATGATCTACCAGGGAGCTAAATTCCCAGCCCAAGAAAAAATTTAGAAAATAAAGGTTGCCAGCTGGTCACAAAAGTGAAGGGAGGCCATGTTTTCCCTCACATATAGGAGCTAGGGAGAAATTGGGATACAAAGGGACCCTAGACAAAGGAGGAGAAACCCTAGGGGAGTGATGGAGGGGGTGTAGCAGAGTCTGGTGAGTGGAGGGGAGGGAGGCTTGACAAAGGAAACTCTTTAGTTTGTACATATATAAAATTATCAGCGCCAATCTCAATACCATGTATGGGGAAGGGGAAGAAGTAGGGTGGAAGAGGCTTACCAAGTGCTGTGTGCATGTGTGTCTAGCCTCTGAATGTCATTGTGATGTATGACTACAATGTGCCAATAAGTTGGGTGTAGTGGTACATGCTGAGATCTCAGTACTTGGGAGGCTGAGACAGGAGGTTTGTAGGTTTGAGGCCAGCCTCAGCAACTTAGAAAGACCCTGTTTCAAAAAAAAAAAAATGCTGAGGAGTATGTAGCTTACAGGTAGAAAACCTCTGGGTTCAATTCCCAGTATTACAAATAAGTAAATATTTAAAATACATCAGCAAAAACTTAAAAATAAAGGTTATATCAGGAAAATATGTAACCACTAATTTGACTTACCTTAATATTAATTATCTTTTAAGGCAATTATAAGAATTTTAGGGAAGAAACCACTTTTTCATGCAATTAATCTGTACATTTAGATAGATCTGTTTACTGGTATAAGACAAAGCAAGGTTAAGATAATTAATAGTTTTGCGATCAGAATTGAGATGCTAAAACTGCAGAGCACACATTTCTCTGTTCACTTCCATCAGTAGAGAAAACCTTATAGGGAAAAACCTATTTTTATTGAATTTGGAATAACCCGTTAGCCACAGACCTTGATGCTTAGCAAACTGAATGCTGTTCCTCCAGCTCTGTTGATGTGAATAAACAAGGTTTTATTGCTCCTGCCAGCAGTGGTGTTAGGGTGATGACTGTGTGTCTTGCTAATCTTTGAGGGGTTTTCCTAAATGTGTTTTTTGTGGTTTATAAAATATGGACCTCATGCAAAATTATACTACAAATTTAGCTCACTCCAAACCAAAAGATCAGTGTAGAATTCAGAATAATTAATCTAGTAGTAACAAAGTGGTTTTTGTGGTTGTTTTTTATCTCACATCTCCAGACCAGCATTTTAAAATTTGTCATTGCATAAAAAAGCAGACCAAAAACAACAACAACAAAAAACTGTGCACAGGTAACTTGAATTGAATACTTAGTAAAGAAAAGATCATTTAGTAATTAGGGTATGGCCTTGTGTAATTTCTGTGTCTAATTCTTCTGGTATAAAATATTTTTTATATCAATGCTTGTGCTTCTAGCTACTCTTACACCCAAAACTTGTATGTTTAGAAGAGTTCTCAGCCGGGCGTGGTGGCGCACGCTTGTAATCCCAGCATTTGGGAGGCTGAGATCGGAGGATCCGGGTTCGCGGCCAGCCTCAGCTACCTAGTGAGGCACTCCACAACTTAGTGAGACCCGGTTTCAAAATAAAGAATAAAAAATAGGGCTGGGGGTATAGCTCGGAGGTAGAACGCCCCTGAGTTCAATCCCTAGTACCTCAAAAAAAAAAAAAAAAAAAAAAGAAGAGTTCTCATTCTTTACTTTTTTCATTTACCAATTCCCGTGGTTCTCATACTTGACATTCCCTCAAAATGGCATGTGGTTATTTATGACTGATCAGCTCTGGCATGTTTTCAGGCCAATTGGTTGAGTCAGGGATCTAATGTAAAAGTACAGCTTGGCTATCTGTGTACTTTTGATAAAGAAGCATCATTATGAGGTCTCATAGATATTGTTCTTTGAGATAATGGTACCACTGGAATGAGAAACATTTAGAAATGTTGAAGGATTTTTTCCTACAGTGTTAAGGTCTCTGACCTGCAGATGGAAAGCTCTTCTTCTTCTTCTTTCTTCTTTCTTCTTTATTCTATTTTTTTGTGAAATTAATACTTAGAAGAACTGGGAGGTAAATAAATTTGGCAGTTAGTTTTCTGTATAGGTCTAAATGTCTGAGCCTTTTACCTTTATAGAAAGAAGGTAAATAGCTGGGTGTGGTGGTACATGCTTGTAATCCCAGCATTTGGGAGCTGAGACCAGAGGTTCCAGGTTCGCGGCCAGCCTTAGCTACCTAGTGAGGCACTCTGAAACTTAGTGAGACCCTGTTTCAAAATAAAGAATAAAAAATAGGGCTGGGGATATAACTCAGAGGTAGAATGCTCCCTCCCTTCCCTCCCCCTCCCCCTCTATGTTAGTCATTTGAATTATTACATTGGGTGGGGAAGTCCTTCTTTGATCTTATCTTAATGGTGTTCTATTACTATTAGTTCTCCTATTACTATTGGTTCCTCTATTACTAATAATTCTCCTCACTATTCCTTATTCCCATATTTTCTGAGATCTCAGGTTTGTGTTTCTGTTGTCTTGGCATCTTCTTGCTTTTTGTATGTGAATCCTGTGTTTATTTATTATCCCTTTATAATAAGGTCTATGTGGAGGGTATATCTTCATCTCTACCAATCTGACTCAGATAATCAAAGTTTTGAGTTTGTCCCCCAGAGCCTCATTAACTAGATATAGTTCTTAGTGCAAGCAAACAGGAGTCTCTGATTGGCTGCAGGCCACTGTGTTCTTCTGGCCCAAACTCCACAGGGCCCAAGACTATTCAAAACCTGTAGCCTGCTGGTTGGGACTTAATGTACCCCAGAAACTACTGCTGCTCTGCTGATCGTGAGCCCATAATATTGCAGAGTGCTGACTTCTGGCCTCTGTGACCTGTGGGCTTAGGCTCAGCAAAACTGATGATTGCTATGTTCCAGATTTATGGCCGGGCTCGTTGAACTTTGATGGCCCCTGGGACACCACTCCAGATATGCTTGTTATGGTCACATGAGGTACTTTCAGTCACTAGCATACATGTATGCCAGATATAAATTCTGCTGGTAGAGAGAGTATTGAATTCCCAACTTGTGGCTTGGATCAAGTGGTAA
>PVLC010004409.1:48517-85615 GCA_004027655.1 Graphiurus murinus
CCCCCCCCCCCCCCCCGTACTGGGGATTGAACTCAGGGGCATTCTACCTCTGAGCTATACCCCCAGCCCTATTTTTTATTCTCTTTATTTTGAAACAGGGTCTCACTAAGTTGAGTGCCTCACTAGGTAGCTGAGGCTGGCCTCGAACCCAGATTCTCAGTTCTCAGCCTCCCAAATGCTGGGATTACAAGTGTGCACCATCACACCCAGCTGCTCTACTGTTTGTGCTGGTGTTTGTAGCACCCAGATACAGCCTGGCCACAAGTTCACTGCTTTTGGGGCCTGCAACTCAGTAGGCTGAGCTATTTTCCCCAGCTATTTTACCAGAGAACAATGTCCCATGGCAATCTCTAGAGACCCTACAAGGTATCCTCAAACTGCTGACTGCAGTTCCCTCCCACTTGCCTCAAGGGGCTATCTACTAAATCATGTTTCTGCTGTGTCTGATAGTAGCCACCACCCCCACCTCTGCAGGGGTGATTTGCAGAGGATCAGGCTCCCTGCAAGTCTATTTCTTTGTCATGCAAGTCCCTGTGTCTGGGCGTGGCCATTTCCCCTTTGGAATGGTTGATTAACTTACTGTCCAGATGGGTGCTGCTCGCTGTTGCTCCTGATCACTGCTGTAAGAGATGGGTTCAGCTGCAGCCATGATGTCTAGATCCAGCTGGGTCCTTGTCAAGCATGGAACAAAATTCCAACCGCTTTCACTAATGGTCTATAGTCACCAGCCTCACAACAATCCACAGTTTCTTCCTGGAGGTCTCTGGAAGCCGTGATGTCAGCAAATGCCAGCTCAGGTGCTTCCTGGCTAAGATGGTGCGGTGCTGCCAGGCTCTGTTCCCCAGGTTGGAGGCACAGAGAGCCTATATGTTCACCTGCTCTTTTTTCTTTCTTTCTTTTTTAAATTTATTTATTTATTTTTAATTGGTGTATTGTAATCATACATCTTTGTTAGGTACAAGCTGGTAAAGGCATACATTCACACATTTCTCATTTAACCCTTCCCCAATTCCCACCCCACTCCCTCCTCCTCCCTCCTCTCAAGTTCAGTTTAGTGATTGACTTTTTTTTTTTGCCGTACTGGGGATTGAACTCAGGGGCATTCTACCTCTGAGCTACACCCCCAGCCCTATTTTTTATTCTTTATTTTGAAACCGAGTCTCACTAAGTTGCGGAGTGCCTCACTAGGTAGCTGAGGCTGGCCGAGAACCCGGATCCTCCGGTCTCAGCCTCCCGAATGCTGGGATTACAAGCGTGCGCCACCACGCCCGGCTAGTGATTGACTTTGATATGTTCATGAAAGTACATCATGCTCATTAAGTGTCCCCCCTCCCCCCATCACCTTCAGTTAAGTCAAATTCTTTGCTCACCTAAGGATTTTCCTTCTTCATCTGGAGTCCCTCTTATGTCCCATTTTCTCCCTAGCTTCCACATATTAGGGAGAGCATACGATTTTTTACTTTTTGTGACTGACTAATCTCACTTAACATAATGTTTTCTAGTTCCATCCATTTCCCTGCAAATAACATGATTTTGTTCTTTATGGCTGAGTAAAATTCCATTGGGTACATACCCCATAGTTTTGTAATCCATTCATCTGTTGGAGGACATCTTGGCTGGTTCTATAGTTTGGCTATTGTAAATTGTGCAGCTATAAACATAGATACACATGCGTCGATCTGATACTTTGGTTTCCATTCTTTTGGGTAGATACCCAGAAGTGGTATTGCTGGATCATATGGTAGGTTCACTCCCATTCATCTGCGGATCCTCCATACTGTTTTCCAAAGTGGTTGTACTAATTTGCAATCCCACCAACAATGTATTAGGGTTCCCACATCTCCACACCCTCGCCAGCATTTGTTGTTGTTTGCGTTCTTAATGATTGCCATTCTGATTGGGGTTAGGTGAAATCTCAAGGTAGTTTTGATTTGCATCTCTGATTGCTAATGATGTAGAACATTTCCTCATACATTTATTGGCCATTTGTATTTCTTCTTTTGTGAAGTGTCTATTTAGATCCTTTTCCCATTTTTTGATTGGGTTATTTGTTTTCTTAGCTATGAGTTTCTTGAGTTCTCTGTATATCCTAGATATTAGTCCTCTATCAGAAGAGTCGCTGGCAAAAATTTTCTCCCACTCTGTGGGCTCTCTGCTGAGGTTCTTGATAGTTTCCTTTGCTGCACAGAAGCTCTTCAGTTTAATGCAATCCCATGTATTGATCTTCCTTTGAGTTGCTTGTGCTTTTGGGGTCTTGTTGAGAAAGTTTTTACCTATCCCTATGTGTTGAAGTGTGATCGTCTGTCCTGAACATGGACTATAGCTATTATTTGATGGCTAGTGTGATTCTTAGTGATGCTTTGGTTTTCTTTCTAACTCTAAATTTTCTAGAGTAATGTACTATCAATTGGGAACTTGTTAGATAGACTAATTTTTATCCCCACCCTGCTGAATCTAATCTAATTTAAACAGTAGGTGGTTCTGATGCATATAAAGTTTAAGAAACATAGATTATACAGAAGTAGCAAAATTCAACTTTTTACAACAACTTTATGATACATCTGTTTGAATGGAATTTTATTTCCTTTTTAATTAATTGTACGCTCATACGTTTTTAGGTGGATGCTCTTCGGTTGCGTTTGGAAGAGAAGGAAACCATGCTGAATAAAAAGACAAAACAAATTCAGGATATGGCTGAGGAGAAGGGGACCCAAGCTGGAGAGATCCATGACCTCAAGGACATGCTGGACGTGAAGGAGCGCAAGGTCAATGTTCTTCAGAAGAAGGTACGGTGCAGGTGTCCTGAGCTTGTGGTCCACTTCTGACACACCTCCTCATTCCTGCTGAGTTGTGCCTAAATGCTGTTAGAGTTCTTCTCATTTCTTGGTTTATACTTTTGCAGCGAGTAATTGAGGTAGTTGTTACAATAGGTAGATTGTTAAAACTGCTCTGAATATTCAGTTTTTAAATTTTAAAGTAAACACTATTAGTATCTTTCAGGAGTATTTCTCATGCTGGTTCTGAATTGTAAATCACCATAATGCTTGACCTCCCTCCCTCTCTTCCTCCCTCTTCCCCCTGTCCCAGGACTGTTCTACTACTGAGCTACACTCCCAGCCCCTTTATCTTTCTTATGTTTTTGCAACAGGGTCTCCCTACATAGCATGTGCTGGCCTTGAACCTGTGATTCTTGTTTCTCAGCCTTTCAGGAACCATGATTACCGGCGTGCAACTGGCTACCTCTTCTTTCTTTTTTGGAACTGTAATGAATTAGTATAGCACATAGACCATCTATTTGATTTAATACAAGGACCCCTTTTTTTTTTTCCCATTCAGTACTAGGGATTGAATCCAGGGGCATTCTACCTCCAAGATATACCTCCAGTCCTATTTTTTTTATTCTTTATTTTGAAACAGGGTGTCACTAAGCTGCAGAGGGCCTCACTAAGTAGCTGAGGCTGACTGCAAACCTGTGATCTTCCTGTCTCCTTCCAAGTACTGGGATTACAAGTGTGCGCCACTGTGCTTGGCTCCACTTTATTTTTAACCCCTGTCAATAGCCAAAGAATATATACTTCAAATTCAGCCTTTCTTTTTTTTTTGGTGGTGGTATTGGAGATGGACCACAGAGGCCTTTTACCTCTGGGCTACACTCCCAGCCCTATTTTATTTGAAAACAGGGTTTTGCTGAGTTGCTGATAACCTCACTAAGTTGCTGAGGCTGGCTGTGAACCTGCAATCCTCCTGTCTCAGCCTCCCAAATACTAGGATTATAGGTGTTCACCACAATGCCCAGTGCTTCAGCCTTTCTTTTATGTGCAGAAGATCATGTCCCATATTTGCAATTTATATTAGTTTGGTTTTTATTTGCTTTCTATAAGTAATTGTAAAAATCTGACCACTTTAAATATTAGTTGACTGTATCTTGTTAGTGGATGCTAATTTATTTTAAATTTTTAGTAGTATTTATATCCTTTTTTCCTACCACCCCCACTGCTCATCTCCTATTTTCTTTTTGTGGGACCAGACCCCCCCCAAAACCTAGGATCTTGTGCATGCTAGGAAAGTAATCTACCACTGAGTTGCATCTCTAGCCCTTCTTACTTTGAAGAAAGTCTTGCTAAGTTGCCCAGGCTGGCCTTGAACTTGTGATTCTCCTGCCTGAGCTTCTTCAGTAGCTGGGATTATAGGTGTGCACCACTGTGCCTGGCTCCTCTTAACTTTTTCTTAGGCATTTTTTTCAGAAGCAGTCTACACACATATAAGCAAATACATATTTTTTGTTCAGTTTACCTCTTTTCTTATATTTTTCCAGACACAAATTTTACCTTTCCTTACTACTTGTTCCTTTCCTTTTTTTGGCTTCAAATATTTTGGAACTTCTTCCAAGGGCTTTTTTGTTGTTATACTGATGGCACTCTATAGATAAATTACAATTTATTTAGAAAAGTTTTTGCTTCTGACATGTAGTTTGCTCAAATTTCTTTTACATAAAATAATGCTGTAATAAGCCGGGCGTGGTGGCGCATGCTTGTAATCCCAGCATTCGGGAGGCTGAGACCGGAGGATCCGGGTTCGCGGCCAGCCTCAGCTACCTAAGTGAGGCACTCCGCAACTTAGTGAGACCCGGTTTCAAAATAAGGAATAAAAAAATAGGGCTGGGGGTATAGCTTGGAGGTAGAATGCCCCAGAGTTCAACCCCCAGTACCACACACACAAAAAAAAAAAACCAAAAAACAAAAAAAATAATGCTGTAATACAAAGGTTGTATATAAGCCGGGCTGAGACAGGAGGATCCAGGTTCGAGGCCAGCCTCAGCTACTTAGTGAGGCACTCCGCAACTTAGTGAGCCTGTTTCAAAATAAAGAATAAAAAATAGGGCTGGGGGTATAGCTCGGAGGTAGAATGCCCCTGAGTTCAATCCCCAGTACCACAAAAAAACCCCCCAAAAACAAAGGTTGTACATATTGAGCTTATGATATGTATGACGCATATTTCTTGGATAAATTTGAAATAGAATAGCTTGGTGAAAGGATATGCATTTATTAAATTTTGATTAATTTCCCATGTAATTTTACCTTTTTTTTTTTTTTTTGTGGCACTGGGGATTGAACCCAGGGGCATTCTACCTCCGAGCTATACCCCCCCAGCCCTATTTTTTATTCTTTATTTTGAAACAGGGTCTCACTAAGTTGTGGAGTGCCTCACTAGGTAGCTGAGGCTGGCCTCGAACCCGGATCCTCCTGTCTTAGCCTCCCAAATGCTGGGATTACAAGCGTGCGCCACCACGCCCGTCTCCATGTAATTTTAGAGAGATCTTTCCACAGTTTTTTTCATCATCATATATAAGTATACCATTTCCCCTATATACTTGTCTACAGAGTGTTTTATCGGACTTTTTGCCAGTCTGATAGATGAGAAAACAGTCTGTCAGTGTAGTTGCATTTTTTCATTATAAGTAAGGTTGAACTTATTTTTATATACGTAAGATCTTTTGTATTTCCTTATCTGTATATTATCTTTTCATATACTTAGTTTTTATTGTCTTGTGGAAGCTCCCTTCCAATTTAAAAATGAACTCTCTTAGTCTACTGTGAGTGCCAAATATTTTTTTTCTGTTTGGCTCTTAACTCTATGTATCTACCTGTGTAATCAGACATTTTTTGTATGTATGTATGTGGTATTGGGGTTTCAACCCAGAGACATTCTACCTCCAAGGTACACCCAGCCCGATTTTATTTATTTGGAAATACAGTCTCCCTAGGTTGTTGAGAGCCTCACTAAGTTGCTTAGGCTAGCTTTGAACTGAATCCTCCTGTCTCAGCCTCCCAAGTACTGGGATTACAGGAGTGTAATCAGTTTTTTTTTGTATTTATAAAGCGAGTGTTTTTAACACTTTAGGATTTGTGAAATGGGTAAAAAAATTCTATTTTACATTGTTTCTTCTATTGATCTTTGTATTGAGTACCTGTATTTCAATTTTAGTTTTTTAATACAATTAATAACAAATTCCTTCCATTGTACTCTGTATTTTTTTCAGTAATGTCCTACCTATTTTTGGTTATCTCTCTTTCCATATGAAGTTTTAGAATCTTAGTCCTCCCTTCAATTCTTTCTGTTGTGTTTTTCCAAAAACACAGTATGTAGAATATCTCAATATAGGGAGAATTGGCAAGAATGTGGTATGTCTTCCATGAATTCAAGTTTTATCTTCCTCAGGAATGTTGTAATGTCTCCTTCACATAGATCTTGTAGTGGTATTTTTTTTTTTTTTGCGGTATTGGGGATCAAATCCAGGCACATTCTATCTCTGAGCTACACCCCCAGCCCTATTTTATATTCTTTATTTTTGAAACAGGGTCTCAGTAAGTTATGGAGGGCCTCACTAAGTAGCTGAGGCTGGCCATGAACCTGCTATCCTCCTGTCTCAGCCTCCCAAGTACTGGGATTACGAGCATATGCCACCACACCTGGCTTGATCTTATACATTTATTAACTTTATTTCTAGATTTTCATTTACAAAGAGTATCTATCATCACATCTCCCCTTTCTCCTCTTTCTTTCCCCTCTCTCCCTGGCTCCCCCTTCCACATTCTACTAATGTCTCCCCTCATTTATCTGAGGTCTTGTATTTCCCAGTTTCTCACTAGCTTCCACATATAAGTGAAAACATGTCCTTTCACTTTCTGTTACTGGCTAATCTCATTAAGCATAATATTCTCAAGTTCCACTCATTTTCCTGCAAGTGACGTGTGTGTGTGTGTGTGTGTGTGTGTGTGTGTGTGTGTGTGTGTGATGGCTGAGAATTCCATTGAGTGTATATGTACACCACAATTTTGTAATCCATTCATCTGTTGATGGACACCTAGCCTGGTTTCATAGTTTGGCTAGTGTTAATTGAGCTGCTATAAACATGGAAATGCATGTGTTGCTATAGTAATTTGATTTCAATACTTTTGGTAAGATCCTCAAAAGTGGTATGGCTGGTTGTAAGGTGGCTGTATTCCTAGTCTTTTAAGGAACCTCCATACTGATCTCCATAGCAGCTGCACTAATTTGCAATCCTCCCAACAGTGTATAAGAGTTCCTATTTCACCACATCTTCACCAGCAGTTATTGTTGTTTTTATTCTTGATGATTGCCATTCTAACTGGGGTTAGATGAAATCTCATTGTAATTTTGATTTGCATTTTCCTGATTGCTAGTGCTGTTGAACATTTTTTTCATTTATTTATTGACCATTTGTATTTCTTCTTTTGAAAAGTATATTCAGATCCATTGCACATTTTTAAGTTGGGTTCTTTTTTTTTTTTAATATTGAGGTTTTTTTGTTGTTGTTGTTGTTTTTTTGCGGTACTGAGGATTGAACACAGAGGCATTCTACCTCTGAGCTACACCCCCAGCCCTATTTTTTATTCTTTATTTTGAAACAGAGTCTCACTAAGTTTCGGAGCGCCTCACTAAGTAGCTGAGGCTGGCCATGAATCCCCAATCCTCCTGTCTCAGCTTCTCAAGTACTGGGATTACAAGTGTGCGCCACCACGCCTGGCTTAATACTGAGTTTTTGAGCTCTATATTCTAGATATTAATTTTCTATCACAGGGATAGCTGGCAAAGATTTTCTTCCATTCTGTAGGTCTTCTCTTTAGGTTCTTGATAGTTTCCTTTGCTGCACAGAATCTGTATAATCTGATATAGTCCTATTTGTTGATTTTTATTTCCTGGGCTTTTGAGGTCTTTTGAGGAAGTCTCTATTGGTGTCTATGTGTTAGAAAGTTGATTCTATGTCTTCTTCTAGTAGTTGAAAAGTCTCTGGTCTAATTTCTAGGTCCTTTATCAATCTTGAGTTGACTCTTGTACAAGGCAAGAGGTTGGGGTTTAGTTCCATCTTTCTACATATGGTTAACAAGTTTTCTCAGTACCATTTATTGAAAAGGCTATATTGCCGGGCGTGGTGGCGCACGCTTGTAATCCCAGCATTCGGGAGGCTGAGACCAGAGGATCCGGGTTCGCGGCCAGCCTCAGCTACCTAGTGAGGCACTCTGCAACTTAGTGAGACTTGGTTTCAAAATAAAGAATAAAAAATAGGGCTGGGGGTGTAGCTCGGAGGTAGAATGCCCCTGAGTTCAATCCCCAGTACCACAAAAAAAAAAAAAAAAAAAAAAGAAAAGAAAAGGCTATATTTTCTCTAGCATCAGTTTTTGGCCCTTTTGTCAAAGATCAGGTTACTCTAGGTGTGAGGGTTTATTTCTGTAAATCATATAGAAAAACAAAGACCCAAATAGGCAAAGCAATTCTTAGCAACAAAAACCATGCTGGAGGCATCACAATACCTGACTTCATATGGTACTACAAAGTTATAGTAATAATAATAGCATAGTACTGGCACAGAAACAGATATATAGATTATATTGAATTCTTTTATGATTTCATAAACTTGATTCCTTTGGCTTTTCCAGATAAAGTTATATCATTTTCAAATAATGATTATTTTAATGCCTTCAGTTTTAATGTATATACCTCATTTCTTTCTCAGTTTTCTTTGTACATGTACCAGTATGTCTGAAACCATCCTAAATGTTAGTGGCAATAACAGACATCTTAGTTTTGTATCTGATCTGATTTTTTTTTTTTTTTTGCGGTACTGGGGATTGAACTCAGGGGCATTCTACCTCCGAGCTACACCCCCAGCCCTATTTTTTTATTCTTTATTTTGAAACCAGGTCTCGCTAAGTTGCGGAGTGCCTCACTAGGTAGCTGAGGCTGGCCGCGAACCCGGATCCTCCGGTCTCAGCCTCCCGAATGCTGGGATTACAAGCGTGTGCCACCACGCCCGGCTTTGTATCTGATCTGAATGAGAGTGCTTTTAGTTTTCTCCCAGCAAAGTGTGAAGCTTGCTTTTGGATTAAAATATATCCATCTAAAGTAAAGAGCTACACCCCCAGCACTATTTTATTTTCTTTGGAAACAGGGTCTTGCCAGACTGATGAGAGTCTCACTACTTGTTTTTTTTTTTTTTTGATAGCATGATCACAAATGTGCTCTATTTATATTCCTTAGGATACATATGTTGTATTAACATGCATAGTGGACACACACATATATGCTGTATTAGCATACATGGCATATGTCAACTTTTTTTTTTTTTAATTGGTGCATTGTAATCACACATCTTTGTTAGGTACAAGCTAGTATAGGTAAAGTCATACATGCACACATTTCTCATTAACCCTTCCCCAATTCCTGCCCCACTCCCTCCTCCTCCCTCCTTCTCAAGGTCAGTTTAGTGATTGACTTTGATGTGTTCATGAAAGTACATCCTGCTCATTAGGGTGTCCCCCCTCTCCCCATCACCTTCCGTTACGTCAAATTCTTTGTTCACCTAAGGATTCTCCTTCATCTGGAGTCCCTCTTATGTCCCATTTTCTCCCTGGCTTCCACATATTAGGGAGAGCATATGATTTTTAACTTTTTGTGGCTGACTTCCAGGTCTTTTTAACTTTTTATGATTGACTTCCAGGTCTTTGATCCACCTCAAGTTGACTCTTGTGCAGGGTGAGAAAGTGGATTTTATTTTCATTTTCCTGCATATCGTTAACCAGTTTTGCCAACACCATTTGTTAAAGAGGCTATCTTTTTTCCAGTGTATGTTTTTGGCTCCTTTGTCAAAAATCAGTTGGCTGTAACCATGTGGGTCTGTTTCTGAGTCTTCTATTCTGCTCCATTGGTCTATGCGTCTGTTTTTGTGCCAATACCATGCTCTTTTTATTACGGTGGCTTTGTAGTAGAGTTTGAAGTCAGGAATTGTGATACTTCCTGCATGGTTCTTGTTGCTAAGGACTACTTTGGCTATTCTGGGCTTTTGTTGTTCCAAATGAATTTGAGGACTGATTTTCTATGTCTGTGAAGAGTGACCTTGGTAATTTCATGGGTATTGCATTGAATCTGTAGATCATTTGGGGGAGGATGGCCATTTTGATGATATTTATTCTGCCTATCCAAGAGCATGGAAGATCTTTCCATCTTCTAAGATCTTCATTGATTTCTTTTTTCAACTTTTTATAGTTTTCCTTATAGAGGTATTTTACCTCTTTGGTTAGGTTTACCCCTAAGTATTTTATTTTTCAGGGTGCTATTGTGATGGAATTGTTTTCAGGATTTCTTTTTCAGTGGATTTATGGTTGGCATACAGGAAAGCTTCTGATCTTTTAAGATTGCTTTTGTATCCAGACACTTTGCTGAATTTGTTGATCAGTTCTATAAGTTTTTTGGTTGAGTTTGTTGGATCTTCTAAGTATAGTATCATGTCATCTGCAAAAAGGGATAGTTTTAGTTTTTCTTTCCCTATTTTTACCTCTTTAATTTCCTTCTCTTGCCTTATTGCTCTGGCTAGAGTCTCAAGTACTATATTGAACAGAAGAGGTGATAATGGACATCCTTGTTTTATTCCTGTTTTTAGTGGGGACTCTTGCAGCTTTTCTCTATTTAATACGATGTTGCCTGTGGGCCTCTTGTATATTGCCTCTATGATGTGATTTTTGTCTTTGATTCTGTTTATGTGGTGAATTACATAGATTGTTTTTCGTATGTTGAACCAGCCTTGCATCCCTGGGATGAACCTGACTTGGTCATGGTGTATAATTTTCTTGATGTGGTTTTGAATACGCATTGCTAGTATTTTGTTTAGCAATTTTGCATCTAAGTTCATCAATGATATAGGCCTATAGTTGTCTTTATTTGGCTTTGGTATTAATGTGATGTTGGCTTCATAGAATGTGTTTGGGAGGGTCCCATTTCATTCTATTTCATGGAATAGTTTGAGGAGTATTGGGATTAGTTCTTCTATAAATATTTTATAGAATTCACTTGGAAAACTATCTGGCCCTGGGCTTTTGTTTGATGGTAGACTCTTTATTGCTATTTCTATCTCCTTGATTGCTATTGGTTGGTTTAAGTTTTCTATATCTTCTTGGCTTGGGGCCACCGCCACGAGGTTAAGCTTTCTGGGGTCTCTCCCTGCGTGGCTTTCTGGTATCCCTTAGGTTGTAGTTCAAATCTCATCATTTTGTTCACTTTTTTGTCACTTTTTTTCCTCCAAGAAGCTGCTTTTATGGCAGATTTGATTCAAGCTCACAGTGCCTGAGGAGAGGTATTTCACTCAGATGCCATCTTGGGCTCTCCCAAAACTAGATGCTTATTTCTCACCATATAAAAAAACAACTCAAAATAGATTAAAGGTCTAAATGTAAGACATGAAGCTTCTAGAAGAAAACACAGGGGAAATGCTTCAAGACATTGAATAGGCAACTGTAGCTCAGTGGTAGCGCACTTGCCTACCATGCAGTAGGCCTTGGGTTCAATCCCCAGCACTGGCGGCAGCAGTGGGGCGAGGGAGAAGAGGGGTGAGAAAGGCTAGCAAATATATTTTAAAAATGTCAACATCAGAACAATACAGATAGAATCCACAATGAAGCCCGGTATAGAGGCATACTTCCTGTAATCCCAGTACTGAGAGGCTGATAGGAGGATCATAGGCTCAAGGACAGCTAGCTTCTGTATTATAACTCTTGTTATCCCAGTACTTGGAAGACTGAGACAGGAGGATCACAGGCCCAAGGACAGTCTTGGCAATGTAACTCTGCAATCTAGTGAGACCCTGTTTCAAAACAAAACAATATAAAAAGGACCGAGGGTGTAGCTCAGCGGCAGAATGCCCTTGGGTTCAATCCCCAGTGCCACCAAAAAAGCAAAAGCACAATAAAGCCAGATATGGTGGCACAAATTTGTAATCCTAGTACTTGGGAGGCTGAGACTAGAGAATCACAGATTTGAGGACAGCCTCAGCAATGTAGCAAGACTCTCAGCAATCTAGTGAGACCTTGTTTCAAAACAAAAAATAAAATAGGGCTGGAGGTGTAGGGGTGTAGCTTGGAGGTAGATTATGTCCCCCACCCCCCTTTTCAGCCCCTTTCAAATAAAACACACACACACACACCCCAATGAGATATTACCTCCCTCTAATTAGAATGGGTATTATCAAAAAAGACAGAACAACAGGTGCTGGTAAGTATATGGAGAGAAGGGAACCTTTGCAAACTGTGGCAATGTGAATTAGTATAGCTATTGTGGAAAGCAATATTGAATTTTCTAAAAAAATTAAAAATACATCTATCATAGGATTCAGCAATTCTACTCCTGTTATGTATCCAGAGGAAATGAAATGTGCACACCTGTGTTTATTGCAACACTATTCACAGTGGCCAAGAAATGGAAATAACTTGTGTCCATCAACTCATGGATGGACAAAGAAAATTTGATATATATACACAATGGAATACTATTCAGCTATTAAAACAATGAAATCCTGTTTGTGAGAACATGCATGGAACTGGAGTTTATTATGTTAAGTGAAATAAGCCAGGAATAGAAAGACGAATACCCTATGCTCTCACTCATATGTGGAATTTAAGAAGTTGATTTAATGTACTTGAGAGTAGAATGGTGGTTATCAGTGGCCCCGGAGAGTAGGAGGGAGGGATGGGGAAAGATTGATTAACAGGTACTAAGTTACAGTTGATTAGATGTAGAAGTTGTGGTATTTTGTTGTTTAGGAAGGTTATAAATAACAATAATATCCTGTTTGTTTAAAAAAAAAAAAAAAAGCTAGAAGAAAATGTCTTGAATGTTTTGCCATGAAGAAATGATAAATATTTTAGGAGAGATTTATCTTGGCTTGAACATTACATATACTATATATGTTGAAATATCACATGGTACCTCATATATATATATGTGTGTACACACACACACACACACACACACACACACACACACACATACAATTTTTATGTACCAGTTTAAGTAAATTTAAAAAATGGGGCCACATTTATTGACTACTCCGAGGGCATAGGGGGAAAAACTGAAACTCTGTACTATATTTCTTCTGTCATACACTCACAACACAAATCATCTGTGATCCCAGAGGTGTGGGGATGTCTCTGTAATATCAAACAAGCAGTCAGTTCTGCAGTGGACCCCACCTGGGGATCCTGTAAATCAATTTAATTCTGACATTATCTACCCAGAGGTAGTGTTAGATCCCACAGGCCAAGGTTTCCGTCCAATAAGTTTGCCCCGTTTTAGGCAACATGCTTGAGTTCTGGTCTCCAGAATTTGGGACTGATTGGCTACAACATGGGAGTAGCCATGACCACCTCCGTAGGCTTGATTAATTTGCTAAAGTGGCTGATAGAACTCAGGAAAACACTGGTCCTACTGTTTACATTTATTGGTTTACTATAAAGAATGTGTGTGTGTGTGTGTGTGTGTGTGTGTGTGTGTGTGTGTTTGTGTCTGCTCGTGCATGTGCACTGCTAGGGATTAAATGCAGGGACATTCTACCTTCAAGCTATCCCCCTAGCCCTTTTTATTTTATTATTTTTTTATTTTTTGTAGCATTGGGGATTGAACCTAGGGACATTCTACCTCTAAGGTATACCCCCAGCCCTATTTCTATTCTTTTATTTTGAAACAGGATCTTGCTAAGTTACAGAGGGCCTCACTAAGTTGCGGAGGCTGGCCGTGAACCTGCAATTCTCCTGTCTCAGCTTCCCACAGGGTCTTGCTAGGTTGCAGAGTGGCTCACTAAGTTGCTGAGGCTGTCCTTGACCTTGTGATTCTCTTGTCTCAGCCTTCCAAGTACTGGGATTACAGGCATGCACCACCATGCACAGCTGTCTTTTTATTTCAGAAATACAAAAAGAAAAGAAGAAAAGAAAGAATAATAAAATTAGCAATTGAATAGCTCAACTTAAGTAAAAATTTCAGATACTGTTGGAGGTCCTTGGCATGTTTCTCCTGGGTAATATTTCCTTCTATTCTGTTCCAGAGGAAAATACTTGATTTTGATATTTATACATGTCTCTATATCTTAGGTCAGGATGCATGTTTTTACACTTTTACTAACCTGTTATATACTCATAAAACACACAGTAAGAGGAAATTAAAATATGAGAAATTGTTAACATTCACTCTAATCAGGGGACTCTAAGGTAAGAACACATTATTATTATTATTATTATTATTATTATTAATTAATTTATTTTTTTTTTTGTGGTACTGGGGATTGAACTCAGGGGAATTCTACCTCTGAGCTATACCCCCAGCCCTATTTTTTATTCTTTATTTTGAAACCGAGTCTCACTAAGTTGCGGAGTGCCTCACTAGGTAGCTGAGGCTGGCCACGATTCCAGATCCTCCAGTCTTAGCCTCCCGAATGCTGGGATTACAAGCGTGTGCCACCACGCCCGGCTAGAACACATTATTATTTATACTTACCATTTATTTCTATAGCAAAAATTATAAAGTCTGGCAATACTGGGTGTTGGTAAATATGGCATCTGAGTTTCTCATGCAGTGCTATTGGTTGTTTGAATGGGTACATTTCTTTGGAATGCATTTATTACATTAAAGTAGATCCTCTGATCCAGCATTTTACTTTTTATTTTTTGGGTACTAGGTATAGAACTCAGGAGCATTCTACCTCTGAGCTGCACCCCCCAGCTCTTTCTACTTTTTATTTTGAAATAAAGTCTCTTTAAGTTGCTGAGGCTGACCATGAACTTGCCATCCTCCTGTATTAGCCTCCCCAGTACTGGGATTATAGGCATGTGCAAGTATGCCCGACTTGATCCAGCATTTTAATTTTCATGTACACACACACACACATATTTTCAAATGTATATTTTTATATATATATACAATAATATGCTTTTATTAGAGAATTTTTTAATGTTGATTTAATTGTTTAGTATATTTGCCTACTTCAATTCATGCCTTCTCATTTATGAGCATATAATTTATACTTTTACATAAGTAATAAAATGTTGAACAGACCCCCAAAAAGCTTTTGTGTGGTGCATTGTAAGAAACCACTGATCAGATTGATACATTTATCAAAACAATTATAAGAGCTCTTTTTACTACCTATAGAATATTTTGTTTGGTTTTGTGGTAAGCTGAGTTTGTAAATCTAACATTTTTATAAAATCCATGTTCTGTCCTTCATCCATGTCCTTCATTCAGACCCTTATAAATCTCTTAAAAATCTGAGCAAGCTCACTGACCAGTATAGGGAAGTAGGACATGGGGTGGGATCTGGAGGGAAGCACACCATGTGCATGTGTATTTGTATCACATTGAAGCCCACTATGATATATAATTACAATGCATCAGTAAAAGTTACAAACAAAAACCTGAGTCAGTTACAGAGATCATGCCGTAGAATTCCTTCTTATAATGATGCACTCATCTGCTTTGGGCTTTTTCAGCACCACCCACACATATTTCCTAGCTTTCTAAGCAATGTGCATATTTGTGTTCCTTGGAATAATCTTTGTTTTTTTTTTTCTCCACACAAAATACATTTATAGTTGCACAGTGAAAATTATTTTCTTGGAGGCTTCCCCGTCTTCTTACTCTTTCTAAATTGTTCTCATTCATGCATTCAGCATAGTACCTTCCTCTGTATGTTAGGCACTGCACTAAATACAAAGACAAACAGATGTGGCCTCTGCTGTCAAGAGCACCTGAACTGTGCGAGTGAAAAAAGTTGTGATATGATCAGTATACAGCTGAGCAAAAAGTGAGGAGTTTTGACCTCATGTGCAAGGAGCCTCAGGAAGTCTGAGATGCTGAGTCTTGAAAGATGAAAGTTTGCTTGGCAGATGGGGAAGGAGCCTGGGACATTCTAAGCCCAGAGGCAGCAGTGTGAATGAAATGAGGGGGAGTGCTCCCTTTCAGCATGTGCTGCCTTGGAACTTCACTCCTGCTCTTCAGACATTTTGTAATATACACTTAAAATTTTTCTCTTAGAGCTCTGCCTGTGGGTGCTTTTTGTTTGTTACTGTGAACACTGAATTACCTGGTCTGTGGAAAAATTGTACCCAATTCTTCTGTAACGTGAGAAATATTTCTGCGAATACAGTCATTGTTATTGTCCTGTTAGTTTATTTAGGGAACAAATATAATTCAAATTCTTTTTTCTATCCCTGAAGATTTTCAGTCAAAAATGTTAGAAATTAACCAGCAGTGGGATATTGCAGTATAACTCTGTGTGTGTGTGTGTGTGTGTGTGTGTGTGTGTGTGCGCATGTATGTGTGTGTGCACGCGTGTGCACGTTTTATTGGGTATTGGACCCAAGGACATTCTACCTCTTAGCTACACCCCCAACCCTTTTCAGTTTTTGTTTCAAAACAGGGTCTCCATAGATTGCTGAGTCTCTATACTTTGCTGAGGCTAGCCTCAAACCTTTGATCCTCTTGTCTTCCAAGTCCTGGTACAACTTTTCTCCAGGTGTCCTTGGAGAGATGCTTTAATTCTATAAAACACTTAACCTACTTTCCTTCTTGATTTAGACTCTTCATAAAGAAGGATAGGGTAACACCGTTTTCATCCTTTTCTTGTTCTTTTGTATCAGCATTTGCTAATTATTCTTTCATAAATATTATTTATAACTATTTACTTAAGTAATAACTAAATATTGAAACTTTAGGGAATAGTACTGAGAAGTGGTTTGCGACTTTGGTATTTTCCTGGATATGCTTTTTATCAATTATTTTTTTCTGAGTACAGTGATAGCTGTGGTAGTAGCCAGATTGTGAATCCTGTGCCTGGACTGTCTTTGCCTCTGTCTGGACTGCCACTGCCCATCCATAGTCTTTTAGCTTTCTAGGTAGAGCACATATTCATATGCATTAGAATAACCCGTGTGCTCAGAGAATGCAGTGGGACAATAGCAGATGGCCAGGCATGGTGTACAATGGGATTAGTAGTGGGCTCCTCCTTCCCAGGGTTCTCCCCTATGGTTTAAAGTAGTTTTGTGTTACAGTAAATTTCTCATCTTTATAATAAATCACTGACCTGGAAAATGTAATTGAGCATTTGAGTCTAAGCTGCATTCAGAATCTGTGTTAAAATTGTACAGCTTCTTGCTTGATTGATTATAAATGATAATGTAGCCTGAAGTTTAATTTGCTTACGCAGATGCTGTCAGCAGTCCCTTCTATGCTTCTGTAGCTCTGTTTATTTTGCTTTGCTTCTCCAGTTTCCTGAGTTTTGATATTTAGAGTTTTAGATTTAACAGTAGCACCAAACTGATTTATATATAGAATTAGATTTTTTTTTTTTGTCCTGGGTTGGTTAAGTCTCCTGTTACTTTGTTTTTGGTAAGAAGTCAGAACAAATAGGCTTTTTGTTTGTTCTGTGTTTCTGTGGATTCTTGGGTGAGGCAATTGTTAATTTCTTCACTTTTTCATATCCTAAAATGAAAGGATTATATTTTTTCATTAAAGTCAATACTTACTAATTTATTCAGAAAAATACTTTATTTTTAAGATAGTGCCATTTAATGCCAGTATTTTCTAAATGTTATTTTTTAAGTCTTAACCTAGCTGTTGACAAAGCTAACTAAGAGAAGATTCAGTAAGGCTATAATTAAATTTAAATCTAAAATTTACTTAAACATTACAATTTTTCCTCTCTCTGGTACATACACTTGTGCACATGCTCTTTGTCTTTTTTTGTTTTTTGTTTTGGTGATACTGGGATTTGAACCCAGTGATATTCTACCTCTTAGCTACACATACAACCCTTTTTATGTTTTGTTTTTTCGAAACAGGGTCTAGGTAGGTTGTGGAGAGCCCTGCTAAGTTGCTGGAGCTGGCTTCAAACCTGGAATCTCCCTGTCTCAGCCTCCCAAGTAGTGGGATTCCAGGCATGTGCCACCATACCTGACTTGGCTTTTTCTTTTTTAAGTTTTTACTTGTAACCGATAGAAAACACTTTAAGGTTTTTTGTTGATGGGCAATATGTATAGTAAAATTCTTGAAATATTTTATTGAAAAAAGAGTGCATGGTAAATCAAGTCTTGATTGATGATGATATTTTTGCTAGTAGCTGTGGAAATGTACTTCATATGAATTTACTTTATACAACTCTCTTGTAAGTAAATCTTAGGAGATGAAGAGTTGAATGTCTACTGTGATTTAACTTCTAGTATGTCAGTAGATTGCTGTCTTTAATGACACTGATCTTATGTAAGCCATATTTTATTTACTTATTTATTTTTTGGTACTGGGGATTGAACTCAGGGGCATTCTACCTCTGAGCTATACTCCCAGCCCTATTTTTTATTCTTTATTTTGAAACAGGGTCTCCCTAAGTTGCAGAGGGCCTCACTAGGTAACTGAGGCTGACTGCGAACCTGGATCCTCCAGGCTCAGCCTCCTAAATGCTGGGATTACAAGCGTGCACCACCACGCCCGGTTTGTAAGTGATACTTTATTATGATTAAAGAATTATTCCCAAGAAAAGGAGGATCTTGAGCTGGGCATGGTGGTGCACACTTGTAATCTCAGTACTTGGGAGGCTGAGACAGGAAAATCACAGCCAGCCTCAGCTACTTTGTGAGGCCCTTTGCAACTTATTGAGACCCTGTTTCAAAATAAAGAATAAAAAATAGGGCTGGGGATATAGCTCGGAGGTAGAATGGCCCTGGGTTCAATCCCCAGTGCTGATAAAAAAAAACCCCCAAACCCCTCATCCTTTCATTTTGGTAATCTAGAAATAAAACACCTCCTGTATACGTGATTAAAGCAGTAATAGAAAAGCATTGCTTTATGACAGATGGAGAAAAATCTATTATTGCCAAAAAACTATCCCTATCAATTAGTAGCACAAAGATTGTCTTGTACTCATTTAATTTGTGAATCAGGAGTTCAGGATGGGCTCACTTCAGTAGTTTGTTCCTAACTTGTGTGATGTTACCTGGGGTGTGTAAGTTGGGTGATCCACTAGTAAGATGTCAGTACATGCATATCCATGTTGATAGCAGCACAATTAACAATAGCCAAACTATGGAATAAGCCTAGGTGTCTGTCAACAGATGAATGAGTTATGAAACTGTGGTATATATACACAGTGGAATTTTACTTGGTCATAAAGAAGAACAAAAGTATGTAGCCGGGCGTGGTGGCGCACGCTTGTAATCCCAGCATTTGGGAGGCTGAGACCGGAGGATCCGGGTTCGGGGCCAGCCTCAGCTACCTAGTGAGGCACTCCGCAACTTAGTGAGACTCGGTTTCAAAATAAAGAATAAAAAAAAATAGGGCTGGGGGTGTAGCTCGGAGGTAGAATGCCCCTGAGTTCAATCCCTAGTACCGCAAAAAAAAAAAAAAAAAAAAAAAAAGTATGTCATTTGCAGGAAAAATAGGAAAAATGGATGAAACAAGAGAATATTACGCTAAGTGAGATTTAGCCAGTCTTGGAAAGTGAAGGGTCATATGTTTTCTCTTATATGCAGAAACTAGAAAGAAACTGGGAAACAAGAGACTTCATATAAATGAGGAGAGATACCAGTAGAATACCGGAAAAGAGATTTGGGGAGGGAGATAAGGAGGGGCATGGGGAGGCTTGATGAAGGAAACAGTTCAAACAGTTCTTTGTACATTTATGGAGGTATCAACATCAATTTCAATGTTACAAAGCAGGAGGCAGAGAGACTAGGGTAGAATCTAGAGGAAAATGCACCAGGTGCTATGTACATGTATGTATCTATTACTTTAAATCTCAATATGATGTGTGATTACAATGCACCAATAAGAATATATTAAAAACATATCTATGAAAAGAAAAAACATGGGGGAAGGTGAGCAAGGGGAAAAATAAACACCTGAAAATATCCAGATATCAAAAAAAAAAGATGGCTTCTGCATTTGCATATATTTACATGACATTCCTTGGCCTCTGTTCTCATGGTATCTTTTGCCCCAGGCTTCTGCAGAGACCCTGGACTCCTCATAGCACACTGGCTTCTAGAGTCATAAAAGTTAGAAGTAAAGACAGGTTGGCTGGTTAAGGGCAATGGCTTAGAAGAATCAGAGGTCTCTTGGGATAGTAGTCAGAGGACCTACCCTGATTTATGAGATGTCCAGAAGGAATTTCACCTCTTACCAGGGAGTGGTCATGTCAACTTAATGGTCACAGAAGAGCATGTAGGGTAGGAGCTGTTGAGACTTTTTTTGGGGGAAATATTTGATTCGGTTGAATCAAAACATTGATTAGGATATTGAAAACACAGGTGTGAGATGTTTTGTGTTGATAAAATTTCTTATTCCCCTTTTTGTTGTTACTTAGAATGGAATAGAAATTTTGTTCTACTCGTTATTTTATTTATTTATTTATTTTGCGGTACTGGGGATTGAATTCAGGGGCATCCTACCTCTGAGCTACACCCCCAGCCCTATTTTTTATTCTTTATTTTGAAACTGGGTTTCACTAAGTTGCAGAATGCCTCACTACATAGCTGAGGCTGGCCCTGAACCCAGATCCTCCGGTCTCAGCCTCCCAAATGCTGGGATTACAAGTGTGCACCATCATGCCTGGCTCTACTTATTATTTTTATATATATAAAATTTGGTGCATTGTAATTTTATATCACATTGGGATACTGAATGTCAGGAAAATACATGCACACAACTTTTGGTGCCCACCCCACTGGGTCCTCCCTCCCTTACCTGCATGTCTTTGAGATTGGAATTGGTAATTTTGTATACATTTATAACATTTCTACTACTGTATTATTTATTACTCCATCCTCCCCCCCCCCCCCCCCGATCCCTGCACGCCTTCTCTATCCCCATTAGTCACTCTTCTGGAGTCTCTGCTCTTCTGTCTGATGTTGCCCTTATTTCCAAATATTTCTCTAGCTTCTACATATAAGAGAAAATATACTGTTTTTTTTTTTGGTCCTAGGGATTGAACTCAGGGACATTCTACCTCTGAGGTACACCCCCAGCCCTTTTTCTTATTTTGAAACAGGGTCTCACTAGGTTGATGAGCGTCTCACTACTTGCTGAGGCTATCCTCGAACCTTCAATCCTCCCATCTCAGCTTACCAAGTACTAAGATTACAGGAAATTAAAACAAGAATTAATGAATAGGATAGAATTAAATTAAAAAAGCTTTTGCGCAGCAAAGAAAACTGTTAAGATTGTACAGAGAAAGCCTACAGAATGGGAAAAGATCTTCACCACCCACATATCTAACAAAGATCTAATATCTAGAATATATAAAGACCTTAAAAAGCTTAACACTAAAAAACAAAACAACAAAAAACCCAATAAAAAATGGGCAACCGAACTGAATAGACTTTTTTCAAAAGGAAATACAAGTGGCCAATAAATATATAAAAAAATGTTCTACATCTTTAGCAAATTAAAACTATACTGAGAATCCATCTAACTCCAGTTAGGAAGTTAATCATCAAGGACACTAATAATAATAAATGCTGATGAGGATGTGGGGAAATAGGAACCCTATTACAATGTTGATGGGAATACAAACTACTACAGCCGCTTTGTAAATCAGTGTGGAGGTTTCTTAGAAGATTGGGAACAGAACTACCGTATGACCCAGAAGTAATGCTCCTGGCATCATCCCAAAGGAAATTAAATCAAAACCTTAATATATATTTTTAATTGAACTTTAGGGTCTTCTACAAGCATGCACCACCATGCCCAGTTTTATGTTTTTATTTTAACTCAGGATCTTGCTAAGTTATTGTATGCTGGCTTCAAACCTGTGATCCTCCTGTCTCAGCCTCCCAAGTACTGGGATTACAGGTGTGCACCACAGCACTCTGCCTAATATATTATTTTAGTTTTGAAGATTTCCAACAGAAGTCACTCCAAACCAGAAAAAATTCTGCAGTTTAAAATTATTTTACCCAGTTGAGACATTACCATAGGGTTATCAAAATAATTCATTGGAAAAGAGAACAGAGGAATAGTTTATGGAGAGGAAGAGGACTAACAGGAGGAGATAAATTATTACTGCATACTTATTGTGGAAATTCACCTTAGGTGAGAATCGCATGAAAACTATCAAATATTAGTGACTTAACAGAAAAAAAATCTTTTATAAGACTGCCTTTTTTTTTTTTTTTTGCAGTTCTGGGGATTGAACCCAGGGGCATTCTACCTCTGAGCTACACCTCCAGTCCTATTTTTTATTCTTTATTTTGAAACAGAGTATTACTAAGTTGCAGAGGGCCTCACTAAGTAGCTGAGACTGACTGTGAACCCGGATCCTACTGTCTCAGCCTCCCAAGTACTGGGGTTACAAGCGTGTGCCGCCATGCCTGGCAAGACTGCCTTTTAAAACATAATTTTTTTCTGAGTATATGGAATGCAAAAAAATTTGCAAGTCCATTAAGAACAGATATACTTGGCTAATTTGTGTGGGTGTGGGTGAGGTGGAAGGGCTTTTGGAGGATGAAGCAGTATACATTTCAGGCCTAGGATAATACTTTATTGGTAGATAGTGTGTTAAGCTAGAACTATGATCTTATTTTGGTGGATTATTTTTTTCAGTTGAGATATGATTCACACACCATAAAATTTACCATTTTAAGTAGTATGGTTCAGTAATTTTGCAACATATTTACAAGTTTAGGCAACCATCACCACTGTCCAGTTCCCAAACATTTCATCACCCCATAAAGAAACCCAAACCCCTGGTAGTAGTCACAACCCCTTGTCCTTGGCTGCCACCAACCTACTTTTTGTCTCTATGGATTTACTTATTCTGGAAATTTCATATAAGCATGATTATATAGCTGTGAGTGATGGTGCATGTCTATAATCCCAGTACTTCGGAGGCTGAGATAGGAGATCATAGGTTGGAAGCCAGTGAGTGGTTACCTAGTAAGACCCTGTTTCAAAATAAACACTATAAAGGGACGGGGTGTAGCTAAGAGGTAAAATACCTCTGGGTTCAATCCCCAGCACCACAATAAAAATAAATAAGTAAACAAATACATACATACATACATACATACATGTAATCATAAGATATGTACCCTTTTGTGTATGGTTTCTTGCATTCAACATGTTTTCAAGATCTTTCCATGTTATTGTAGGTACCAGACACATTCTATACAAATGCAATACTAGAGTTTCTTGGTTATTGTTGCTTTGTAGTGGGCTCTGCTATTGGAAACTGACTCCTTCGCCTTTGTTCTTTTCAGTTTTGTTTTCATTTCTTGGGATCCTTTGTAAATGCATATGAACTTTGTCCATTTTTGTAAAAAAAAAAAAAAGGCGGTTGGAATTTTGGTAGGGATTATATTGCATTTGTACATCATTTTGGGTATTATTACCATTTTAACAATATCGGTAGTTGATGAACATGGGATGTGTTTCACTTTATCGAGGGTTTCTCTGATTTCCTTAAGTGATGGTTTGTAGTTTTAAGCTTATAGGTCTTGCACTTTTTTGGTTAAATTCAATTCTAAATATTTTATTCCTTTTGAGGTTATGAATATAATTGCTTTCTTAATTTCATCTTCAGATTATTCATTGTTACTGTAAAGATATACAACTGATTCTTATATATTGATCTTGTGTCCTGCAACTATGCCAGTTTTGTTGATTAGCTTTAATAATGTTTTAATGAGTTTTTTTAGGATATTCCATATATATAAGATTATGCCTCTTGCAAATAGAGATTGTTATACTTATTCCTTTCCAATATTTTCTTTTTAGAATTTCTTTTTCTTCTCTAGTTGCTCTGACCTGACTAGAATCTCCAGTATGATGAGGAATGAAGTGGTGAGAATAGATTCTTGCTTGCTTTTTATCTTATAGAGAAAGCTTTTAGCCTTCACCATTAAATCTGATACCTTTTTTTTTTTTTTCATAGATGCCTTTAATCAGGTTGAGAAATTTCCTTCTATTTCTAGTTTTAGTATTTTTGCTATAAAATGATGCTGGAGTCAGGCATGTTGGCACATCTTTGTAACAGTACTTGGGAGGCCGAAACAGGAGGATCACAGTTTTCAAGCTAGCTTTAGCAACCTAATGAGGCTCTTAGCAACGTTATGAAACCCTGTTTCAAAATAAAAAATAAAATAGGGCTGGAGGTATAACTTGGAGGTAGAATGCCCCTGGTTTAAATTCCCAGTACCCCCAACTACGCCCACCCCAACCCCCAAAAAGAGAAAAGAATGTTGGATTTTGCAAATGCCTTTTCTGTATCTATTGAGATGATCATATGGTTTTTGTCCTTTATTCTATTAATATGGTATGTTATACTGATTTTTTATGTTTAAACCAACTTTTAATCCTGGGATAAAGATGAATTTGTTTTTGAATAACTTTGTATTTTTTTTAGCTAGAGGAATGTAGAAACTTATTCTACCAACATTGTCTTGGAGGCAGTAGGAATGCAGGAGAGAGAATATAGCCTTTGGATAAATACTTAATTTTCAAGTGTTGAGGTATAATATATATACTTTTTACAACATGAAAATAGTTTTAACCCTTACTAAACATAACTTCTTTGCACTTTTAATTAACTTAGTGAAGAATTTGAAGATTTATGTTTATCTATGTTCTTTTTGTTAGTATTACACCATATTAGTATTCTAAGAGTTTTACAAGTTTTAAGAGTGTTTTGAACTCTGTTTTGCTTAAGTACACTTTTTAAACTTGGTCATTAAGCCAACATGAAAGGGTAAGATTCTTCTTGTGACAAAGATTCTTAATGGTCTCTCAGGAGATTCTGTAGCTGGAACTTGTCACAGTAATAAATACATAGATAGCTATTAAAGGGACAAAGGATTTAGATAAAAATGCTTGATTGGTTTAGTACAATCTATATTTTCTTCTGCTTAAAAACTGCTTCTAAGTTGACATGAATTATCTTGCCTTGCATTCTCATCTGTGGGAGTGGTTGCTTGGATAAATGCCCAGGTACCTGTCAACTCTAGTTTGAAAGTTGAAGTAATTAACCACATTTAAATCAAGCTTTGGCGAAGTGGCTTTTTTGTGCTCTTCCTTCTTCTGGCCACATCAGTATATATATCCTACCCAGAAAATAGCTTTAAGCATCAGGCTTATATTTTGTTCCTTTTTATTTTATCTTCCTTTAATTGCCAGACTTCCTCATTTGTTTCTCTTAAACCCCCTCTCCCTGGGAGGAGTTTTTCAGATTAGAAAAGTCATCCTGTTTTACAGAGAAAAATTTGATAAATTCGATAAGCTTATGTTTGTTTTATATGGGTAAGGAACCACTAACCACTATTTGAACCTGTTTCCCTTATCTGCCACCCAGGCCAAACTCTGACTTTATTCACAGCAAATTTAGTATTTATATAAAACAGCTAAGCAAGCAACTCTAAGTGAAGTAGTTGGTTACTATTTTAACACTGGGTAATTGGAAAGAATGCCACCGACCAATGATTACTCTTGACAATTTGATGAAAACTATGGGCTCTTTTCATGTAAAGATGCACAAAGCTCATTTATGTAAACTGGGATATCATATATACCTTAAAGTTCATTCACAAAGTGTGTATGTGTGTCTGGGGGGTAGAAGGGATTAAACCCAGAGGCATTTAACCTCTGAGATATTTTTTTATTTTGAAACAGAGTCTCACTAAGTTTCAGAGTACCTTGCTAAATTGCCTCGGCTGACTGCAAACCTTTGATCCTCCTGTCTCAGCCTCCCAGGTGCTGGGATTACAAGCATGCACCAATCCTGGCTATCTGTGAACTTTTGATTAAAAGCACCCACCATCTAGCCAGGTTCACTGAAGCAAGCCTTGTAATCCCAGTACTTGGGAGGGAGAGACAGGAGGATCACAGGTTGGAGGCCAGCCTCAGCAACTTGGCAAAACTGTCAGCAATTTAGTGAGACCCTGTTTTAGAATAAAAAGTAAAAATGACTAGGGTGAAGCTTAGAGGTAGACTGTACCTGGGTTCAATCCCCCATACCACAAAAACAAAACAAAAAGCCAAAAAATAGGCACTGTAGAACCACCAAATTGGGGACACACAGGTTTCTAGGTTTTATAAAACCAAAAACTTATATATGTGGTTCAAATTGCAACAAATTTGAGAGCAACTATAATGTAATGTTAACAATAATTGAACTAAAAAGAATATAGCTGTTGGGTATAATGAATACTATGATAGTGACCCAGAATCTCCCTGAGGACTGGAAGATCTGGATCTCCCAGATGCTGGAAGTGGTGCTGTAATGGGGTGTGGGGTCCCCCAAAACTTGATTTCTTAGGTCCTTGGTATCCGCGATAAAAAGAATTTTAACACATACCAGTCAGCAACATCTGGCAGAGGGTTTATTTAGGAAACTTGGGAAGGAACTTGGAAAAGGGAGACGGGAAGGGGAGTGAAGAAGGGGTCCTAGGTCACCCGGACAGGTCGAAGGGCAGGTCCCCCGAGAAAGAGAGGGAACAAGGAGATGTGCAGAGAGATATAAGAGAGGGCGGGGTCCTTCTTTTCCCAGCCCCTCTCTCAGGTTTCAGGTGATCGATAGGTGGGCTCCTCAGGTGGGGGCAGATCACAGAAAAATTGGATCCTCCTCTTCTTAGGTGGGGCTTGGCTTTTCTGGAGATTATCTTTTTGAATCTCCGGTGGGCAGGAAACTTTCAAGGGGTGGAGCTGGCTTAACCTCCCATCCTTTCTCTACCTAGCCTACCTCATCAGTGCTGTCAGAAAGCTCTCAGTTGTCACCATTACAGAAATTGTCTTGGTCAAGAGAATGTTCCTGTCAATCAGCATTCAGTAACTGATCCTTGTAAGGAACAAGCATTTGAGTCCTTTGTCTCAGCTTGGGATCACAGCTTCAGAGCTTCTCAGGGGGTTGTTTGAATCCTGTAGGACTTAATGGCAGGTGAATTTTTCTCTCTCTCTATAATATTGATTTCTTCCCTTTCTTTCTACTAATATTGATCTCGAGCACTCTCCAGCCGGGTGTGGTGGCACAAGCTTGTAATCCCAGCATTTGGGAGACCGAGACCAGAGGGTCCGGATTCGAGGCCAGCCTCAGCTACCTAGTGAGGCCCTCTGCAATTTAGTGAGAACTGGTTTCAAAATAAAGAATAAAAAATAGGACTGGGGGTATAGCTCGAAGGTAGAATGCCCCTGAGTTCAATCCCTAGTACCGCAAAAAAAAAAAAAAAAAGAAAAAAAAAAAAGAAAAAAAGAACACTCTTCAATCAACCTTTGTACAATAATGTCTGTCTCAGGGTTTGCTTCTTAGGAAACCCACACTGTGGTAGAATTTAGGGTAGACTATTAGTACAAGTTAGTGCCTTTCAAGGTATAAATGTAGGCCTGGCTAAAATGAAAACTTAGATGAACTTGAATTTTTTTTTTTTTTGCGGTACTGGGGATTGAACTCAGGGGCATTCTACCTCTGAGCTATACCCCCAGCCCTATTTTTTATTCTTTATTTTGAAACCGAGTCTCACTAAGTTGTGGAGTGCCTCACTAGGTAGCTGAGGCTGGCCTTGAACCCGGATCCTCTGGTCTCAGCCTCCCGAATGCTAGGATTACAAGCGTGCACCACCACGCCCGGCTTGAATTTGTTTTATAATAAGTGAAGCATCCCATCAATACTTCCTTCAGAAGTTATATTCAAGTAGCTTGAAAGTCTTAGTCTCTTTGAATTCATTTCTTGCCTCCTAGTCTTTCTTTGGCATTGCAGAAAACCAGAAGACTTCTAGAGCTGATACACAAATTCAGCAAAGTAGCCAGGTACAAAATCAACTTTCAGAAATCAATAGCTTTTCTATACACTGTCCAGGATTCCACTGAAAAAGAAATCTAGAAAACAGTTTCATTTACAATAGTCTCAAAAACAAACAAACAAGCCGGGCGTGGTGGCGCACGCTTGTAATCCCAGCATTCAGGAGGCTGAGATCGGAGGATCCAGGTTCTCGGCCAGCCTCAGCTACCTAGTGAGGCGCTCCGCAACTTAGTGAGACTCGGTTTCAAAATAAAGAATAAAAAATAGGGCTGGGGGTATAGCTCGGAGGTAGAATGTCCCTGAGTTCAATCCCCAGTACCGCCAAACAAACAAACAAACAAACAAATCACCCTTAGAAACAAGTCTAACCAATGAAGTAAAGGACCTCTACAATTAAAATTATAGAATACTGACAAAAAAGTTGAAAAAGAACTAAGACCTTAGAAAATGGAAAGACCTCTCATGTTCTTAGATAGGCAGAATAAATATTGTCAAAATGGCCATACTACCAAAAATGATCTATAGATTCAAGGAAATTCTTATTAAACACCAATGTCATTCTTCACAGAGCTAGAAAAAATGGTCTTAAAATTTATATGGAAGAACAAAACACCCAGAATAACCAAACATTCCTAAGCAACAAGAACCATGCAGGAGTTATCTCACACAATACCTGGTTTCAAATTATACAACATAGCTATAGTAACGAGAACAGCATGATACTGGCACAAAGACAGATATAGAGACTAGTGGAATCGAATAGAAGATACAGAGACAAATCCTCACCCTCAAACTGGATTTCCATATGTAGAAGAAACTTTCCAAATTTTACAGCTTAATTTGTTTGTTCTCATAGTCTGAAGCTGTGAAAGGTATGGGTTTTAAATAAAGGTTTGCTTACATGCCCCACAGAAACCCCTCCAAATTTTCCATAAGTATATATGATAAGAGAATCTTAAGATGTTTTGGATAGCATTTAGAAAAATTTGCTTTTGTCATTATCCTTAAAATCATCAGTGTTCTAAATATTTCAAAAATATAGAAAACCTATAAAGAGGAAAACTATCTACAAATAAACTTTTCCTTATTTTAAATTGGGATAATTTGAATAAAATTTTAGTAACCTTTGTTTTTCATCTAATAGCATATAATAAACATGTTTCCATCTTTAATCCTGAAGCATATTGCATATAATAGTTGCATAATAGTCTACACCATTGAATAGACTGTATTTAATTTAGATAACCTATTTTTATGTTTAATTTTCCTAATTTTGTTATCTTTTAAAATAATACCATGATTTTTTAAAACTAAACCTAAGAGCCGGGCGTGGTGGCGCACGCTTGTAATCCCAGCATTCGGGAGGCTGAAACTGGAGGATCCGGGTTCGAGGCCAGCCTCAGCTACCTAGTGAGGCATTCCGCAACTTAGTGAGACTCGGTTTCAAAATAAAGAATAAAAAATAGGGCTGGGGGTATAGCTCGGAGGTAGAATGCCCCTGAGTTCAATCCCCAGTGCCGCAAAAAAAAAACAAAAAACAAAAAACAACAAAAAACTAAACCTAAGTATGTCTGCTTTAATTATTATTATTATTCATTTTATTTTATTTTTTGCGTGGTACTAGGGAATGAACCCAGGGGCATTCTACTTCCGAGCCCTCCCCCCAGCCCTATTTTTTATTCTTTATTATTATTATTATTATTATTATTATTTTTTTTTTTTTGCAGTACTGGGGATTGAACTCAGGGACGTTCTACCTCCAAGCTATACCCCCAGCCCTATTTTTTATTCTTTATTTTGAAACCAGGTCTCACTATGTTGCGGAGGGCCTCACTAGGTAGCTGAGGCTGGCCTTGAACCTGGATCCTCTGGTCTCAGCCTCCCAAATGCTGGGATAACAAGCGTGCGCCACCACGCCTGGCTACTTTTATTCTTTATTTTATTTTATTTTATTTTATTATTTTTTTTTTTTTTGCGGTACTGGGGATTGAACTCAGGGACATTCTACCTCCGAGCTATACCCCCAGCCCTATTTTTTATTCTTTATTTTGAAACCGAGTCTCACAAAGTTGCGGAGTGCCTCACTAGGTAGCTGAGGCTGGCCGCGAACCCGGATCCTCCGGTCTCAGCCTCCCGATACTTTTATTCTTTATTTTGAAACAGGGTCTCACTAAGTTGTGGAGAGCCCCACTAAGTAGCTGAAGGTGGCCTCAAACCTGTGATCCTTCTGTCTTAGCCTTCCAAATACGGGGATTACAAGCGTGTGCCACCACCCCCGGCCTTGCTTTAATTATTAAACAAAACAAAACAGTGGAGCCAGGTCTGGTGGTGCACACTTTTAATCCTAGTACTTAGAAAGCTGAAACAGGAGAATTGCAGTCCCGAGGCCAGCCTCAGCAACTTAGTGAAGCCCTCTGCAACTTAGTGAGACCCTGTTTCGAAATGAAAGGATACAATAGGGCTGGAAATGTAGTTCTGCAATAGAATGCTCCCGGGTTCCATCCCCAGTCCCCTCCCGCCCCCCCTCCCCCCACACACCACACCACAAAACTTACTGGGTTTTCTCATCACTAAAATGTAGGGAACTATTATATCTGAGACTGTTCTATTTAGCCATTGTAACTGAAAAATTTCAAAGTATGCCATTCACATAAGTGATTGAATTGAGTTTGGAAGTTAACATTCTCATCACTGGTCCTGCCTCCAAAGGCTTGCCATTATGCATTTATATATCCTCTTTGTCTTTGGAGCCATTTATTTTGTATAATGAAGTATGTCAAGTTTTAACACATGCCAACCAGACAGAAAAAGAAGAATTTGAATGATTTTCATAATTTTCTCCCAGACAGATCTTGAGTGTCAGTGACTTCGGTTTCACCAGCTTTACTTCATTTTACCCATTTGCTTTAATGCAAAAGTTCCTCTGTTCCATTATCTGTATGGTGAACAAGTCTATCAGGGAACTTCTTTTCTCAGTAATCAATACAACCTACCTGAAGCAGAACACTCTGAATGTGTTTTCCTAAGGGCTATACCTACACTTTCTGTGTACAGTAGTCCCCCCCTCTTACTTGCAGTTTTGTTTTCTACAGTTTCAGTTACCTATGGTTAACTGCGATCTGGAAGTATCATATATATGTATGTATGTATGTATGTATGTATGTATATGTATGTATGTATATGTATATGTATGTATGTATGGGGAAATTCATAGTACTGTACTGATACAGAAACTAACTTACTTAACTTTAATTAATTAATTTGTACTGGGGATAGAACCCAGAGGCATTCTACCTCCAAGCTACACCCCCAGCCAGATTTTATTTCTTATTTGGAAACATGCTTTCACTGGGTTGCTGAGAGTCTCACTGAGTTACAGAGTCTGGCTTTGAACCTGCAATCCTCCTGTCTCAGCCTCCCAAATACTGGGATTACAAGCGTGTGCCACCATGCCTGGCTATGGAAACTTTTAAAAATCCAAATTAAGTTTTTTTTTTTTTAATTTTTATTGGTGCATTGTAATCATACATCTTTGTTAGGTACAAGCTGGTAAAGGCATACATGCACACATTTCTCATTTAACCCTTCCCCAATTCCTGCCCCACTCCTTTGCCCTCCCTCCTCAGGTTCAGTTTAGTGATTGATTTTGATATGTTTGTGAAAGTACATCCTGTGCAGTAGGGTGTCCCCCCCTCCCACATCACCTTCAGTTAAGTCAACTTCTTTGCTTATCTAAGGTTTCTCCTTCATCTGGAGTCCCTCTTCTGTCCCATCTTCTCACTAACATTTGCATATTAGGGAGAACATATGATTTTTTACTTTTTGTGACCGGTGAATCTCACTTAACATAATTTTTCCAGTTCCATCCATTTCCCTGCAAATGACATGATTTTGTTCTTCTTTATGGCTGAGTAAATCCCTGTACTTGGGGAGGCTGAGACAGGAGGATTTCAGGTTCAAGGATAGCCTTAGCAAGTAGTGAGACTCTCAGCAACCTAGTGAGACCCTGTTTCCAAATTAGAAATAAAATTTTGCTGGGGGTGTAACTTGAAGGTAGAATGCCTCTGGGTTCAATCCCCAGTACCACAAGAAAAAAAAAATTATATATATATGTTCCATTCTTGTACATAATTGAACATGGTATAGAATAGGATCTCTGCTCTCTACTTTTTGGAAATAGTCTAATAAATACCGAAATGATATGATATGGGACTATGAGGGTAAATAGCTTTTACAAATGTCAACATTAGGTTAGTGAAGAAGAAGAGAATAATGACAAGAATAATGTGATTCATATGTGACCTGGTTAGTGACGTATATAAACTCAGAGGTCTTTGATAAAATAAAGTACAATTTTGAATCACAACCAAAGTGGGGATATGTAGCCAGGAGCCTTTAGTAGGGCATAACTGTTTTCTATCATACTACTGCATAAATGAAAGGAGAAGTATTTTTATACCTGCCCCCAGCATCTTTGGGGTTGTTCAGTGCTTACGTGCTAGAGTGCACATTCTGTGTCTATTTTAGGCCCTCCTCACAGATGGCAGCCTGCCCCAAGGAAGCAATCTTAGTGTCCACTCTTCTTTTTTTGTTTTGTGATAACCTTTCACTATGGAATGTTTATTCCTCCTCTTTAGAAGTAAACAGGAGTTCAAGAATAGCTGTCCCTTCTTCCTCTCCAGTTCAGCAGTCACATCACATCTGTCTAGACTTGCTAGTGGCTCTTTTACTTAGCAACTTTTGCATCTGAGTATATCAGCAGATTTTTTTTTTTTTTACCGCAAAGAATAATGGATTCCTTCAATAGTTTAACTACATGAAATTATAAAAATAAAATAGATACTAATGATTAGAGGAAAAACAAGGGTATTATTCTCTCTGTGTGTGTGTGTGTGTGTGTGTGTGGGTGAGGGGGGATATGAGGGATTGAACCGAGGGATGCTCTACCCCTATTCCCCCAGCACTTCCTTCCTTCCTTCTTTCATTTATTCATTCATTCTGCAGTACTGGGGATTGAACCCAGGGATATTCTACCTCTGAGATACACCCCAGCTCTTTTAATTTTTCGTTGTTGTTTTTGTTTTTTCAGTACTGGGGATTGAACCCAGGGGCATTCTACCTCCAAGCTACACCCTCTGCCAATTTTTTTTTTTCCTGTATTTTGAAATAGGGTCTTACTAAGTTGCAGAGGGCCTCACTAAGTAGCTAAGGCTGGCTGTGAACCTGGATCCTCTGGTTTCAGCCTCCCAAGTACTGGGATTACAAGCGTGGGCCACCATGCCCAGCTAATTTTTTGTTTTGAAATAGGGTCTTGCTAAGTTGTTGAGAGTCTCGCTATGTTGCTGAGGCTGTCCTCAAACTTTCAGTCCTCCTGCCTCAGCCTCTCAAGTACTGAGATTATAGGTGGGTGCCACCATGCCTCGCTTATTTTTTGTTTTGAGAGAGTGTCTCATTAAGTTGCCAAGGCTGGTCTCACACTTGTAATCCTCCTGTCTCAGCCTCCCAAGTACTGGGATTACAGGTGTGGGCCATTGAACCATTATTCTTAATATGCATGTAAGGGCTGTTTGTATATTAGGTGGGTTCATAAAACAAGCCTGTTTTCTTGTATGTAAAACTGGATTGGGGCCAGGGATGGGTGGCACACACCTGTAACCCCAGTACTTCGGAGGCTGGAAGGTTTATAGGGAGACTTAGCAATTTAGCTAGGCCTTCCACAACTTAGTGAGACACTGTTTCAAAATAAAAATAAAATAGAACTGGGAGTGTATCTAAAAGGCAGAATGCCACTGGGTTCAATTCCTAGTACCAAAACAAAACAAAACATTGATTCTGTGAAATTTCATTTTAAATAATGGTTCTTGTATTGTCCTTTCATGACAAGAAAATCTAATCAACAGCATGGCCATGTTTTCTTTATATAAGGTCTATATGTTAGCAATTGTAATGATCTGCATAGCTGATTAAACATGCAAACACCAGGGCAGTGTGTTCTATATGTATGTGGAATATTAAATTTTTGAGTGGCAAAATTCTCTTCAGCAGTTGTGCATTTACCTGAGTTTTGTTCCATGTAAGATTCTGTTGGATTGAATTAAAGAAAGGCATTAGCCTTTCATTTGTCATGAGCTCTTCTCTTGGACTCTTATTGACACTGAAAAGACTGGAGCCCATCTCAGTGGTTCACTTTATGATTATTTTTTTGTTGTTGTTAAAGAATGAAAGTTTAAGTCTTAGAGTATTCCTGGTACCCTCTTTAAACTTACCAAATCTCTTTGCTTAGCTTGTTTGCTCTGCCTCTGGAGTTCTTATTGACTCTGCAGATGAACTTCTTTTTTTCTTCCCAGTGGGATGAAGCAGTCTCTTAAAAGAATTGCACTAAATTGATTAATGTAAGAAAGCACCTAAAGATTGAATTTATGGTTCTTCTGTAGTTTTTTTCTTGTCATGAGTTTATGTATTTGCCTGAGTACAGTTGATAAAAGTCCAAACTTATATTTTACTCATTTACTGATTAATGAACCAATCTTTAGTTAAGACATGATATGTGGCAGATGTGAAGATACAAAACTAGGATGGAGGGGCAGGAGTTATATCTACTTGCAGAGACATGTATAAAACAATCATATATGGTTGGGGCTTTGTGCTGTAATGTATAGACAGGATGAAGAACGGAGATGTGCTTTGTGTGTATTTATATATAAGTATCTGTGTAATGGCATCCTCAGCTACCTAGTGAGGCCCTCTGCAACTTAGTGAGACCCTGTTTCAAATAAAGAATAAAAAATAGGGCTGGGGGTATAGCTCGGAGGTAGAATGTCCGAGTTCAATCCCCAATACCACCAAAAAAAAAAAAAAAAAAAAAAAAAAAAAAAAAAAAAAAAAAAAAAAAAAAAAAAAAAGAGTAGGCTGTGAGTATATTTTTCTGCTTCATTTTTCTCCATGGAATCCATGGAACTCATTACCATCCTACATACTACATTCATTCTTTCATTCCTTCACTTGTCTGTCATTCAGTTCTATGAATGCAGGGATTTTGGTCTGTATTGATTACTTCTATGTTCTCAGTGCCTGGAAAACATAGCAAGAACTAGAACAAATATGTGTTGTGAATGAATTAACTTTTAGAGTTCTAGAATAGTTGGCTTATTTATAATATCCCTTTAGTTATTAAGAATATTTCTCTAGGGCTAAGACTGTAGCTCAGTAGAGTGAATACATAGCATGCATGAGGCCCTGGGCCCAATTCCCAACACCAAAAAGGAATATCTCCCTAGAATTTCCTCCTTTTTAAATATTATTTCTTTCTGTATACTTGAATCTTTCTAGTGATAACATGCTATTTCCACAGTGTTTCTCAAATACATCCCCTATTTTACACACTCTTAGGTCTTTTAGTCCCCACAATCTCTTATCTGATCTGATATAATCTCTTGTTTTCCATGTCTATATGAAGATTCCTTTAACTTTCCCCCTCCCCTATTTTACACATTCTTAGGAGTCTCTTATCTAAACTGATATAATCTCCTAATTGTTTTCCATGTCTATCTGAAGGTCCCTTTAAGTTTTGCCTGTACAGCCATCAAAATTATCTAAGTAAGATGACTGTGCCATTTCTGTGCTTAGTGATGGTTAATGGTTCCCATCTGTCTAGAATAAAATCTCCCTAGAAAGCATACAAGCCCATCTATAGCTTGGCTTCAGCTACATGTAATGGAGAGCTTTCTTACCATCTCATCATATAATAAAGATAGCTCTGTTCATTTTTCTTTGGGTCACTTGTGCCTGGTCTGTAATAGTGAGTTCAGTTAAAATTTTTTGAATAAATAAATGCATGTAAGTATGTATGAAGGAGTAAATGACTACAATAAGAAAATTAACTGGAAGCATTTGCTGTTTAGATAAAGAATGATATACAAATCTAACTTAATGTTAACATTTAAAAACAGTTTTTCCTTTATGCAGTTGATTTGTCTTTCTCACTGTCTACTGCTCTTTGTTCTCCCTTCATTCTCTGTGAAGGCATCCATCTTGGAATTTATCGTGTCATTTTAGACATAATCCCACTTCTCATGGCTTTCCTCTCTGTCCCTCTCTATATTGCATCTTTTCTCCCTGCCACATTCCTTGTTTTGTTAGGGATTTGTGTATATGTGTGTGTGTCCATATCCTTGTATATGCCTTTTCTCTGTACTGACTGTAAATTCTATCCTTAAGGTTTTGCATGTAATTCTGAAACTTTTATGATTAAATTATTTCTACAAAATATACACACATACCTGATTTGTCTCCAAGTTAAAATGATTGTTTTATGTCTATTTCTATTTTTTATTAATGTTCCTTTTTTCCCCCCTTAAATGTATATGCATACTCAGATTGAAAATCTTCAAGAGCAACTTAGAGATAAAGAAAAGCAGATGAGCAGCTTGAAAGAACGAGTCAAATCCTTGCAGGCTGACACCACCAACACTGACACTGCCCTGACGACTTTGGAGGAGGCCCTGGCAGAGAAAGTGAGTGACTGGCCCGGGCTCATCACAGACACATTTCTCCTACTTTTCATATCTGTTTCTATATCTGAAATTGGATGTACAATACAGAAGAGATCCCTTTTGGCAAAGGGAAAAGAGTAGTTCTGTGCTGTTGCTGACATACATAGTGGAAAAAGGAAAGCAGATCTGTTTAGTTGTTGCCAATTTAAGCACCTGCTATGAGGCAAGATGGATTTCATACAAGAAGGTAGTGTTTTCTGAAGAATCAGTCATGTGTTCCTTATTTGCTGTTTTCTGAAGAAAAAGAAAAGATATTTTAAAAACGTTTATGGTAAACTAGAATGTGGTGATGTAGAATTACCAGATGTTGACTATAAGGATGCAATAGATAGTCTTCCTCTGTTGTTATTGCACTTTGATACCTAATATATTTATAGATTTCATCCATAATATGATGTGCTTGCTACTTTCCTAATCTTAGCCTTGCCATTCATTTGGCCTTTATGAGTAGACCTGGTTTTTCAGGATTGGTTAACTGAAGATGTGGCTTAACCTGACTGCTATTAATATCTTAGAAGGTAGTTTAGGGAATCAGCTTGGGACATTTTATGTGCGTGTGTCTGGTACTGGGGATTAGACCTAGGGGTGTTCTCTGTCTGAACTATACCTCCAGCCCTATCGTTTTCTTTCTTTCTTTTTTTTTTTTCCTGTATTGGGGATTGAACCCAGAGCATTCTACCTTCAAGCTACACCCCCAACCCTATTTTATATTCTTTAACTTTTTTTTTTTTTCGGGACTGAGGATTGAACTTGGGCATTCTACCTCTGAGCTATACCCCCAGCCCTATTTTTTTTTTTTTTATTCTTTATTTTGAAACAGGGTCTCACTAAGTTGTGGAGTGCTTCACTAGGTAGCTGAGAGCTGGCCGCGAACCCGGATCCTCCTGCCTCAGCCTCCCAAATGCTGGGATTACAAGTGTGCGCCACCACGCC
>PVLC010004410.1:0-34392 GCA_004027655.1 Graphiurus murinus
AGAATAAAAAAAAATAGGACTGGGGGTATAGCTCGGAGGTAGACTGCCCCTGAGTTCAATCCCCAGTACCGCAAAAAAATAAAAAAAGAGAGAGAGACTGGCAGCCGGGCGTGGTGGTACATGCTTGTAATCCCAGCATTTGGGAGGGTGAGACCGGAGGATCTGGGTTCGCGGCCAGCCTCAGCTACCTAGTGAGGCACTCTGCAACTAAGTGAGACTCGGTTTCAAAATAAAGACTAAAAAATAGGGCTGTGGGTGTAGCTCAGAGGTAGAATGCCCGAGTTCAATCCCCAGTACCGCCAAAAAAAACAAAACAAAAAAAACCCAACTCCAGTATGTATATACAACACATTTTCTTTACATATTCATCTGTTGATCAACATCTTGGTTGGTTTCATAACTACTTGACTATTATCAATTGTGCTGTATTAAACAGGGGTATAAACATGTTTGTAAACCTGCTGACAAATTCTTTTGGATAACTACCAAAAATGGTATAGCTGGATGATATGGTAGGTTTTTTTTAGTGAAACCCTGTTTCAAAATAAAGAATAAAAAAATAGGGCTGGGGGTATAGCTCAGAGGTAGAATGCCCCTGAGTTCAATCCCTACTACCACCAAAAAAAAAAAAAGAATCTCCAGACAGGCATGGTGGCACACATTTGTAATCCTAGTACTTGGGGGGCTGAGGGCTGAGACAGGAGGATTGCAGGTTGGAGGACAGTCTCAGTAAGCAGTGAGACTCTCATCAACCTAGCAAGACCATGTTTCCAAACGAAAAAATAAAATAAAGCTAGGGGTATTGCTTGGCGGTAGAATGCCCCTAGGTTCAATTCCCAGTGCCACAAACACAAAAGAATCTCCATACTGATTTCCATAGTCACTGTACCAATTTACATTCTCAACAACAGTATATCCCCCCAGCCCATTCTCATCAGCATTTATTGTTATTTTTATTCTTGATGACTGCCATTCATTATAACTGAAGTGAGAAGGAATTATAGTATAGCACCCCCCCCCATACTGGGGATGGGGCCTGGGGGCATTCTACCTCTGAGCTACAGCCCCAGCCCTATTTTTTTATTCTTTATTTTGAAACAGGGTCTCACTAAGCTGTGGAGGGCCTCACTAAGCTGCTGAAGCTGCTGGCCGAGAACCCGGATCCTCCAGTCTCAGCCTCCCAAATGCTGGGATTACAAGCGTGCGCCACCACGCCTGGCTATACTGTAGTTTTTATTTGCATCTCCCTCACAAGCCCCGTTTATTTTGTGATGAGCTCATTTAGTGACTATATAGCAACTTTTTTTGCTAAGGTTTTGAAGTCATATTTCAGGATGATTATCTCAAATACTTGCTTCCTTTTAGTAAGACTATTCTTGTATTAAAAGGTTAAAAACTACCGTTATACATAATTACTTCTCAACTACTCAGGGACCGATTAATAGCACTTAGTGATCATCAAACCCATTTTAACAATTCATCTTTTAGAAGAAAGATAGTTGAAACCTCCTTCATTAGAGAGAGCAAGAATAAATGGAAAAGAAAATGAAACAAGATCTTTAACTTGAAAATTCCTAAGTTTTGGTAGCATAAAACTACTGGTGCTGGAATATATGTGTAAATAAAACAGACAAAAGTCCCTGTCCAAAAGGTGTTTACATTCTAATTAATCTATAAATGCATCTATTCCTAACAATACTTCAAAGATATCACGCTGTGATAATGAACTCAAGTGTGTGGGGGGTGGGGTACTGGGGATTGAACCTAGAGGCATTTTACCTCCAAGCCCCATACCCAGTCCTATGTTATTTTTTATTTTGAAATGGAGTCTTACTAGGTTGCAGAGGGTCTCAGTAAGTTGCTGAGGGTTGCCTGAAACCTGCCATCCTACTGTCTAAGACTCTCAAGTACTGGGATTACAAGAAAAGTGCCAACATACCTGGCTTCAAGTCTTAATTACTATTTTTTGACTGGGGGTAGTTGCACACGCCTGTAATCCCAGTACTTGGGAGGCTAAGACAGTAGGACTGCAGGTTCCAAGAAAGCCTCAGCAACTTAGCTAGAACCTTGGCAATTTATTGAGACCTTGCTTCAAATTAAAAAATAAAAAGGGCTGGGGGTATAGTTTGGGGAAAGAATGTCCCTGGGTTCAATCCCCAGTAAAAAATAAATAAAATAACATACTATTTTTATTGTTCTTACATACAGGAAAAATAAAGGAGTTTTTAAACAAAAAATGATCTCTTTATTCCTTTGTCTAAGCTACCTCTTCCTCAAATACTGACCAAATCTACCTTTTAAAATAATCCAGGGCTGTGTGCGGTGGTATATGCCAGCAATCCTAGTACTTGGAAGGCTGAGACAAGAGCATCACATCACAGGTTCAAGAACAGCCTCAGCAAAGCAGTGAGACTCTCATCAACCTAGTGAACCTAAAAATAGGGCTGGGGGTGTAGCTCAGAAGTAGAATGTCCCTGGGTTCAATTCCTAATACTAAGCAAAACATTAATTAATAAAAATAAATAAAATAATATAGGATGTTACATTCTTCTCTAAAATTTTCAATCTCTTACAATTATAATAATAGCTAACATATATTAAGTTCTTTCTGTGTACCAGAAAATATAAAATGCTACACAATTTTCAAACAATACTCAATGTCATTTTCATAATAGCCTTATTAGTACCATTTGTACACATGGTGAAACTGATGCTAAGACAACTCACCCAAAGTCTCATACCTTTGATTAAGGCCAAACTTGATATTCACAAAATTAATATACTACATTAAAAATTTTTGTCAAGAATAAGTAAAAAACAAATTATCAAAACATTTAGGATAAGAAGTTACCTCATCAAATTCTTCAGTCATTTTTCGAATTATCTCAGAGTTCTGCATATGTCTAAACATTTCTGCTGTAACGACTCCTGAAATTTGCAAGTGTCAGAAGTTAAAACATGGTGCAATGTTAAAAAATAAAGAGAACTTCTATAACATTCTCTAACACTAAGAAGTCTATAGCTACACATTAAGGCATACTTCTTCATTCCATCTGATGATTCTGAAACCTATAAATAAATCACCAACAAATGCTACTATCAGAATGTATATGAAAACAGCCCCACATTTCTGACAGTTACCTTCTTCCTAGCACAATCAACTTTGGCCATTTCTACCTGTTTTACTTCACTTGTACTATAATATGTATAAAACTGCCCCTCTTTATTCATAGATAGGTTCGAGAAAGCCTCCCATTCTGCCCCCAACCAGAATACTAAAATCCTCAGATGCTCAAGTTCCTCTTGTAAAATGAAATAGTATTTGCATATAACCTATGAACATCCTCTTGTATATTTTAAATCATCTCTAGATCACTTAAAATATCTAATATAATATAAATGCTATGTAAATAGTTGTTTACTGTTTTGTTTAGAGAATAATGATAAAAGTCTGTACATGTTCAGTACAGATAATTTTTTCAATTAAAAAATCCACAGATGTGTAATCTGTGAATATGGAAAGATGAATGTACTAGCTTTGTCCCTTTCACATAAATCATATGTCATCAAGGATAAGACCACATCCAAGGTAACATTGAAAACCTTGGAATGAGGACTGGGGATGTAGTTCAGTTACAGAGCATCTGCCTAGCATATATTAGGTCCTGGGTTCAGGGTGGGGGAAAAAATCTTGAGAATGAATCTGAAGATAATAGGGAAAAGTGTAACAGGTAGGGCACACTTTCGTGATATGTGTAAACCAACTACATCCTAACTCATTGAAATGGGCTGAAAATAAATAACTGTAAATAGTTAAGTTACAAGTCCCTCCCACCTGAAAGCCTGTAATTTAATTGGATGTTAAAAATAAAGCAGTGCTTGGGATGTAGCTCAGTGGTAAAGTGCATGCCTGGTGCTTTGACACCCTGGGTTCAATCACCAGCCCTGCTCCCCACCCCCCCAAAAAAAATCATTAAATACTGGGGAGGCTGAGACTGGAGGATCCGGGTTCGCAGCCAGCCTCAGCTACTTAGTGAGGCTCTCTGCAACTTAGTGAGACCTTGTTTCAAAAATAAAGAATAAAAAATAGGACTCAGGGTGTAGCTCGGAGGTAAAATGCCCCTGGGCTCAATCCCCAGGACTGCAATAAATAAATAAATAAATAAAGGAAAAGGAAATAAACTTAAAAGTAGTATATAAGTCGGGTTGCCATGATTCCAATCCCAGTACTTGGAAGGCTGAGAGAGCAGGATTGTAGGTGCAAGGACAGCCTCTGCAAATAGTCTCATCAACCTAGCAAGACCCTGTTTCAAAAATGCCAGAAATACTAATTGTAGACAGGGGAAAGGAGGTACTTACAAGTTAAAAAATTAAGAACTGTTTCCCAAAAAAACTCAACTGTTTCATACAGCAAGAATTTGACAAGAACCTTTAGAATTTTAAAGAATGGGAGGAAGGAGAAGGAAGGGGGTGCATTGTAAGTAGTAAAACTTAACCAACAAAGGATCAATCATTAGAAAAGGGATTTCTATGGAAAAGTATATTAGGAGATAATGCAAGATGTACATGAATTTCTACTGATAAAGCATCATAAGATTTACAACAAGGGAGTAGATAAATGTAAAAACTGAATTTTTAAAAACCATAGATTTTGCTGGATCATTTACTTGCTTACTTGTATTACTAGCAATACTATAAATATAGTAAGAGAATATCCTCGTATAGAAGAATTATAATGTGCACTAAATATAATGTAGATTTTCAATTAAGAGATTTATTTTGTATATGCATGTATTTGTGTGTGCAAATTTATGTGTGTATACACACACATATAAACGTAAAACTATGATCCTTGCTTCACAGATAAGGACAATAAAGCTAACAGAAATTACTTAATTTGTCTGAGATCATTTGCCTACATCATGATGTCTCCACTAGGTGAGATCATATTCCAGTGGTGCCCTGGAAGAGCCCTTACTTCCCACAACCTTAAAGAACCAAACGACTGCTTTAAAAAATTAATAAATTCAGAAAAAAAGCACTATTTCTCTGGCTAAAGAAATGCTCTCAAAAAACTTTTGAGTTTTTGTTTTTAATATAGAATCATATTTATCTCTTTAAAACCTTCTCATACTTCATACTTTACATCCAGGTGCTATACACTTGGTAACGCTAGAGAAGGACCAATAACTTAATCCCTAAAACAATTTCTATGCAATAAATGTTTATACAGAGTCTTGAAACAAACACACATTTTGACAAATGCCCCCCCCTTTTGTTTTGTTTTTCTGGGCGGTACTAGGGATGGAACCCAGGGGTATTCTACCTCCAAGCTACACCCCCAACACTATTTTTTATTCTTTATTTTTGAAACAGGGTCTCACTACGTTGCAGAGAGCCTCACTAAGTAGCTGAGGCTGGCCACGAACCCAGATCCTCCTGTCTCAGCTGCCCAAATACTGAGATTACAAGCGTGTGCCACCTCACCCGGCTCTATTTTTTTGTTCTTTATTTTGAAACAGGGTCTAACTAAGTTGCAGAGAGCCTCCCTAGGTAGCTGAGGTTGTCCGAGAACCTGGATCCTCCAGCCTCAGCCTCCCAAGTACTGGAATTACAAGCATGCGCCACCATGCCTGGCTAACAAATGCCCTAATTCTGAAGCTTCTATTCCCTCATGACAAACCATACTAGCAAGAGACCCCAAAATAAGAAAAAGGCCTCAGAACAAAAAAGAAAGTTGATGCCACAATCTCTATGCATTTAATTCTAAAGCAGGTATGAAGCCACCACTAGGCCATTAGGCCAGAGACCACACTGCCTTAAAAATGTATGGGATGAGACTGCTAAAAACTCATAAAGTGAAAAGTGCCACTGACCAGGAAAAATAAATAAATAAAATACTAGAATCATCAACAAGAGTAACCTGGGGGCATTCAGTGTAGGGCAAAATATCTCTTCATGCCTCAACAACCGCAGAAGGCATCACAGTATTATAGTTAAAATGACTGACGCTCGCTCCTAACAACCCAGTGTCCACAGAAAAAGGTTCAAATAAATGAGTATCCAACTTATTTATGAACAAACTCTATCAAAATAATTTTGTATATTAAAGTAATCGGTGAACTTAACTTTGATTATGTGATAAACTCTACTTTATGGAAGTTGAATTCTAAAATAATTATTATGTCAGTGCTTTAATCTACCTGATAAACAAGTTTTCAACATGTTAAATTTTTAGAAATCTTGACAACCAGGTTTAGAATAAGATATATCCAAATGTTGAGTTAGCAAGCTCCCTAGTTATAAACAAGGACCCCAGAAAAAGGATTAATCTGATCAACAAAAATACTCTGTTTTAAAACTACAATTCAAGCCGGACGTGGTGGGTGGGGCACGCTTGTAATCCTAGTACTTGGGAAGCTGAGACAGGAGCATTGCAGGTTCAAGGACAGCCCCAGCAAGTAGTGAGACTCATCACACTAGCGAAACTGTTTCAAAATAAAAATATAATAGGAAGCCGGGTGTGGTGGCGCACGCTTGTAATCCCAGCATTCGGGAGGCTGAGACCAGAGGATCCGGGTTCGCGGCCAGCCTCAGCTACCTAGTGAGGCACTCCGCAACTTAGTGAGACTCGGTTTCAAAATAAAGAATAAAAAATAGGGCTGGGGGTATAGCTCGGAGGTAGAATGCCCCTGAGTTCAACCTCCAGTACCGCAAAAAAAAAAATAAAAAAAAATAAAAATATATATATATATATATATAAAATAGGAGCCGGGAGTGGTGGCACACACTTGTAATCCCAGTACTTGGGAAGCTGAGACCGGAGGATCGCAGGTTCATGGCCAGCCTCAGCTACTTAGTGAGGCCCTCTGCAACTTAGTGAGACCCTGTTTCAAAATAAAGAATAGAAAATAGGGCTGGGAGTATAGCTCACAGGTAGAATGCCCCTAAGTTTAATCCCCAATACTGCAAAAATTAAAAAATAAAATAAAATAGTGCTGGGAGTATGGCTCAGAGGTATAACGCCCCTGTGTTCAATCCCTAGTACCACGCAAAAAAATAAATAAATAAGCTCGGTGTGGTGGCACACGCTTGTAATCCCAGCATTTGGGAGGCTGAGACCGGAGGATCCAGGTTCGCGGCCAGCCTCAGCTACCTAGTGAGGCCCTCTGCAACTTAGTGAGACCCTGTTTCAAAATAAAGAATAAAAAATAGGGCTAGGGGTGTAGCTCAGAGGTATAATGCCCCTGAGTTTAACCCCCAGTACCACATATTAATTAATTAGTTAATTAATTAATTAATTAACTAACAAACAAACTGAGAGCATAGTTCAGAGGTAGAATGCCTCTGGGTTCTATTCCCAGTAACTAATACACACACATAGACAAAAAATTCAAAAGTCTAATTAAAATGAAACTTTTCAAAATACACTATAACGAGTATTGTGTAAAACTAAATTGCAGCTGCCTTTATTTTAGCTAAGTCAAGTAAACTAGGCTACTCTCTATATTCCATGGTTAAGACAGTTTTTTTTTTTTTTTTTTTTTTAATTTCTTAAAACTGACTAAGTTGTCGGGCGTGGTAGCGCACACTTGTAATCCCAGCATTCGGGAGGCTGAGACCCGAGGATCTGGGTTCGCGGCCAGCCTCAGCTACCTAGTAAGGCATTCCGCAACTTCGTGAGACCCGGTTTCAAAATAAAGAATAAAAAACTAGGGCTGGGGGTGTAGCTCGGAGGTAGAATTCCCCTGAGTTAAATCCCTAGTACCGCGAAAAAAAAAAAAAAAAAAAAAAAAAAAAAAAAAAAAAAAAAAAAAAAACTGACCAAGTTAAGCCCGTGTGGTGGTATACGCTTGTAATTCCAGTGCTCGGGAGGCTGAGACAGGAGGATTGCAGGTTCATGACCAGCCCCAGCTACTTAGTGAGACCCTCCGCAGCTTAGTGAGACCTTGTTTCAAAATAAAGGATAAAAAATAGGGCTGAGGATGTAGCTCAGAGGTAGAATGCCCATGGGTTCCATCCCTAGTACCGCAAAAAATAAAAAATAAAAAAAATTAAAAGAAAAAATAGGGATAAGCTGGGTGTGGTGACACATGCTTGTAATCTCAGTACTTAGGAGGCTGAGACAGGAGGATCGCAGGTTCATGGCCAGTCTCAGCTACTAAGTGAGGCCCTCTACAACTTAGTGAAACTCTGTTTCCAAATAAAGAATAAAAAAATAGAGCTGGGGGTGTAGCTCAGAGGTAGAATGGCCCTGAGTTCAATCCCTAATACCCCCCCCCCAAAAAAAAATAGGGCTGGTGGTGTTGCTCAGAGGTAAAATGTCTCTGGGTCCAATCCCCAGTACAGCAAAGGAAAAAAAAAAAAAAAAAACTTCCCAAGTTAATGGCAGTATGAAGATAACAGGATCATCAATTTAATATATTTGTCAGGCCTCATATATAGGTTATTTAAACTACACAGAATGCTGTGATCAACCTCAAATAAAATCCCAGTGTTACTTGTATTCAATCATAATCACAGTACTTTTAAAGGAATATTGTCCAATTAATGTAAATTGCTTCTTATAATTCTTTCTCTACATCTCTTTCAATAAGTCATTGTTTTAGCATAACTTTTTAATTCTATTTTCAATAACCATGCTTCCTGATTACTAATGCTTATGTTTTTGGTGTCATTTTCAGCAGAAGTCTAACAGCCCTGAAAACTCCATAAGATGTATTTTCGTAGGCATCCTCTAGGATTTCAAAGATGAGTCAAGTACTAGAGAGACACAGGATACATAGGAACCTGCCTATGATTTCCACTGACTCATTTGTTGATCCAGAGGATGTATAAATCCCCAAATTACGAGCCGGGCGTGGTGGCGCACGCTTGTAATCCCAGCATTCGGGAGGCTGAGACCGGAGGATCTGGGTTCGCGGCCAGCCTCAGCTACCTAGTGAGGCACTCCGCAACTTAGTGAGACTCGGTTTCAAAATAAAGAATAAAAAAAAATAGGACTAGGGGTGTAGCTCGGAGGTAGAATGCCCCTGAGTTCAATCCCCAGTACCGCAAAAAATAAAAAAAAAATAAAATAAATCCCCAAATTACATAAATTTGTTGCCATATACCTGTCCTAAATATTTTTGACCTGGGAAGGACATTTACATATTGTATACTTTCCCCACTCCTACTTCATATCTTTTAAAATAAAGACCTCCACTAACCTCCACAGATTTCTCTGTCTTTAGAAGAAATGGCAGTTTCATCAATATCTTACTTAACTAACTTATTTACTTACTTACCTACTGACTTATTTAATTACTGTTACTCATGATACTTTTTAATTCCCTACACTTTAAAATTCCCTGCCATTTGTACCTTTATCTCTTCATTAACTTCCTCCTCCCTTCTTTTCTTTGTTCCTAAAACCAAATGCTAAAAGTGGGAAATATATCTAATAAAAGTAACATAACATTATAAATTGCCAACCTTTTAGATAAATTTCACAAATGAATATGTTTGTCAACAGAATTTCGATTACTTTGTTCTCTGCTTTTTTCCTTATATATTTTGTATGACTATAATACAAATAATTCACTACACCTTGATATTATTTTCCATATAAACTGCTAACAACTCTTTATGTAGAACAAAAAGAAGAGACTTTTTGAGAGCTTCTGCCTCCAAAATAAATATCTTACCTTTACAGCCAGAACACTGAATAAAAAAGTTGATAAGGTCAAGAAGTGCTATATCTCGGTCATGCTTGTATGATTCTATCCAATCATCTACCACCGACTACAACAAAGGGGGAAAAGATTTTAAAAAATAATTAGCTGTTATTAGTGTTCTAAGAATCAGTAAAGTCTGATGAAACTCACAAAATTCAACATTATGTAGTATTACATCACTTTAAACACACACACACACACACACACACACACACACACACACACACACCAGTTGGCTTATTCAAAAACATTAAAAAGCTGGTCCTAAAGTTCTTATGGTAATGCAATGGACCCTGAATGGCCAAATCAATCTTAAAAAAGACAAATCTGAGGACATATTTCATGATTTCAAAACTTAACTAAAGTTACAATAATCAAGATAATGAAGCCATATTGGCATAAGTACAGAAATGTGCATTAATGGAATAAAATTCAGAGTCTAGAAATGAATCCTTACATTGATGGTTATTTGATTTTCAACAAGGATACCAAGACAATTCAAGAGGGAAAGAATAGTCTTTTCAACATAAGGTCTTGAGGTAACTGGTATCTTCATGAAAAAGGAAGAACAAACAAAGCTGGACCTTACCTCACACCATACTAACAAAATTAAAAATATAAGCAAAGAATCAGAATTGGCAGTTCTAAAAGGACAATATATAAATGGCCAATAAACACATAAAAAGATGCTCGATATCATTAGTCATCAAGGATATGTAAATCAAAACCACAATAAAGAGCCAGGAGTGGTGACGCACACTTGTAATCCCAGTACTTGGGAGACTGAGACAAGGGGATCGAAGGTTCATGCCAGCCTCAGCCTCAGCTACTTAGTGAGGCCCTCCACAATTTAGTGAGACCCTGTTTCAAAATAAAGAATAAAAGTAGGGCTGGGGATGTAGCTCAGAGGTAGAATGCCCCCGGGCACAATCCCCAGTACGACACACACGCACGCACACACAAACCCACAATGAAGAACTGGGTATGAGGCTCAGTGATAAGGAGCTTGCCTAGCATGCATGAGGCCCTATGTTCAAATGCACAAAAAAAGTACAAAACAGAAACCCTACTATACTGAGATACCACTTCATACTAAGATGGCTTCAATAAAAAACAAAGATATTAACAAGCATTAGAGGACTGGGGGAGTGGCTCAGTGGTTAAAACACTTGCCTAGCATGTGCTAAGCCCTGGATTCAATCTCCAGCATTACCCCCCAAAAAGTGGGAGAGGGACCAAAAATCTCGGGTGGGAATATAAAATCACATAACCGCTTTAGAAAAAGTTTGGCAGCTCATCAAAAAGTTAAATATAGAGTTACCATATAACAATGCAATTTGACTCCCAGGTATATATTACCCAAGAGAAATGGAAACATATGCCCAAACAAACACTTGTACAGCATTCACAAAACAGCCAAAAGGTGAAAACAACCCAAATGTGCTTCAATGGATAAATGAATAAACAAAATGTGGTATATCTATAAAATATAATACTTTTACCAAAAGGAATTAAGTTCTAACACATGCTACAATGTGAATGAACCATAATAGTATTATGCTAAATCAAAGAAGCCACTCATAAAGAACCACAAATTAAGCCAGGCATGGCGGCACATGTCTGTAATCCCAGTACTTGGGAAGCTGAGACAGGAGGATCGCCGGTTTAAGACCAGCCTCAGGTGAAGTACTCCACAAATTAATGAAACCCTGTTTCAAAATGAAAAGAATAAAATAGGGCTGGGGTGTACGTGGAGGTAGAATGCCCCTGGGTTCCATACCTAGTACCACAAAAAAAAAATTTTAAAAATAAACCAGCCTCAGCAATTTAGGGAGACTTTCAGCAACCTAGAAAACTCTTATTTCAAAACAACAACAAAAAAATTTAAAGGGCTGGAGGGGTTGTGCCTTGGAGGTATAATATCCCTGGATTCAATTCCGAGTAAATGTCCAGAATAGACAAAATTCTAGAAAATAGTGGTGGCCTAGATCTGGAGAAGGGAAAGTGACTACTAATCAACATAAGGTTTCTTTCTAACTATAGCTGCATAATTCTGTAAACACTAAAAACCACTAGGCTCACACTTCAAGAAAACTTTACTTCATGCTATACTTTGGATCTGGAATATCCCGCAAAAGCCCATGTTAAAGGCTTAATCCTCAGCTTTAAACTACTGTAAGATGATAGAAACTAAAAAGTAGGGACTAAGTAGGAGGTTTTAGGTTACTGGGGGGAATGTCCTGGAAGAGGATTGTGAAAAACCAGTCTCTTTCTGTTTCCTGCTTCCATGAGGAGAACAGCTTGCTCCACCACATGTTCCCCACCAATATGTGCTACCTCACCATAACCCTTGAGCCAAAATAAACCTTTCTTCCTTATAAAATGGCTGTCTCGGTATTTGTTATAGTAACAGAAAGCTGGCACATTTAATTTTTACATTTGAACCTTTTACTATATTTTATAACAACTTGTATATGTTAACCAATAATAATTAATGAAATAAATATGTTTAAAACTTTTCCCAAATAGGATACAAGCCAAAAAAAAAAAAGCAACAGAATATGTTACAAACTGCAATAGTTTTAAAACATGATCCCAAATTCTTTGACAGTGTTCCCTACTAACAGGTGTTACTATGTCTTCCAATGATGTGCCCAAGATTAGGTCACAGAAGGCCATATATTTGCATTGGTCTCTTGGAGCACCAGTGAACTAGATACTACCTCACAGTATTCACTTCAAACCCAGAACCTATACCATTAAAAGTCTAAGTCAAATGGAAAGGTCATTTGTAGATACTCCAGGTAAAGTTCTAGCTGAGCCCAGCCTTGGAATTAATTCATACTATGGGCCAAACATTGAGTAAAAAAAAAACTAACTTCCAGATGATTATGGTCCCTGATTGTGTTCCTACCAGGCATTCTATGTATCCCAACTAAGGCCCCATCCATCATGGAGCAGAGAAGTCACTCCTACTTAGTTCAATGTCTAAATTATAGACCCACAGAATCATAAAGCCAAATAAAATGGTGATTGTTGCATGTCAATGAGGTTGGGGTGGTTTATTATGCAGCAATATGTAGTAAGAATAAGGGCTACTCTCATCAAACATGATACAAAAATATTTAATGAACTCTATGAACACCCCATCTCATCATAAAGTAATTTACAAAGACCAAGTGGAATTTACATTAGGAAGTCCACTGCAATAAATAAGCTACCACACTGAAATCGCTAAAACAAAATTTGTATTGGAGATTGAACTCACAGGCACTCTACCTCTGACATACACCTCCAGTCCTTTTTTATTTTGATACAGGGTCTTGCTAAGTTGCTGAGCCTGGCTCCAAAACTGCAATCTTCCTGTCTCAGTCCCAAGTACAGGGATTATAGGCATGCACCACCACACGCAACCCTGAAAAGGCTAAAATTTTTAACCATCAAATAGTAGGCTAGTACTCATTCAATAAGATTCAACATTATCTAATCAAATTAGGGGCATATGCATGGTTTGTCCTGTCTTAAAATACAAGGACTATTTTTATGCCTGTAGCCATTCTTGTATCTAGTCATTCTCACTTATAATTACTGAGATTGGTATATATCTAGGGATGCAAAAAATGGGTAATACATAGTTTCTGATCAAGGAATTAATAATACAGAACCAAAGATATGTATAATGATAACACACTATGGTATAATGGACCAGTAAGAGTAAATAATACAAGGGAGGGGAGATACTGTCTGAGAATGCTTTTCAGAACAGTGACATTTGAGCCGGGCATGATGCTTATAATACCAGAACTTGGGCGGCTGAGACAGAAGGATTGCAAGTTCACAGCCAACTCAACTACTTAGTGAGGTCCCCCGCAAGTTAGTGAGACCGTTTCAACATAAAGAATAAAAAATAGGGCTGGGGATGTAGCTCACTGATAGAATGCCCCTGAGTTCAATCCCCAGTACTACCAAAAAAAAAAAAGTGACATGTGATTCAGTCAGTCTTATTTGATATTGAAAGGAGGAAAAAACTATTGTAGGCATCTAGAAAAACAAAGAACTAAAAAGGCTAGAGAATAAAAAAGTATGACAAGTCATAACTAAATCTGGGCTTTTCCCAGATTTGCATAAGGAAAAAACCCAGTTTTAAAGCAGGGGCATTTCCCAATCTATTTGGTTTTAGAAATGTAATAAGTAGAATACACATAAGGAAGACTAAGTAGGAGATAAGGTTCAGGAAAATCAAAGTAGAGTTGCTATAGGTATTGCCCCATCCTAATCATGTACTGCCTAGGTGACCTAGTGAATTTCTATGTTGCCTAATATTGTTTGTCTTTGAGGTCTGATGTCAGTTAGGACAGGAGTTCCTCTTCAGGCAGGCTAATCAAAACTGATTGGATCTAAGATGGCTGCCAAAGTGACACCAACCCCAAACTTCATTATAATCCCATCTACACACTAAATGATAGTGTCCCCAGACCCTGAGAGTTGATAGTAGCCTTAAGAGGACAGGAAAGAACCATAAAAGGAGTGAAAAGTGGTGGTGCCCTCATTCCAGGAAAAGTTTCCACCCATTCCTAGAAAATACATGAATATTCCTTTCTTTTATTAGCCTATCCCTTTCCCTAATTTCTCTTAACTAATGTCTATAACCTTCCCACCCACAACAGGTAGAGAACCTGATCTGGGAGCCAGTCTCCCTACTTCTCCTATTTTGGGCCAACAATAAATCTTACTTCAAGGCTTACTGGGCACTTGGCCTTGTTATTGGGTCTGAAATTCTGAGAAGAAAAAAAGAACCCCATTCCCTTATAGGATAGAAAAGTAAAAAGGAATAATATGAAGGTATGATCTTAATATAGGATAAACTATAAACACAAAAATATGAGAAATTTTCTTTCTTATTTCTCATATTTTGTATCCCCTCCACATATACTAACTTCCTGTATTGAAACCTGATCACCAATGTAACTGTATTAGAAAGTGGGGCTATTAGAAGGTGATGTCATCATTAGGGCAGAGCTGCTTTGCCTCAAGTGAGAACAGTATGACAGGGAACTAGCTATGGACCAGAAAGTGAGCCCTCACCAGACACTGAAATCTGCCAGCACCTAGATCTTAAGACTTCCTAGCCTTCAGAACTATGAGAAATCAATTTCTGTTATTTATATGATACCCATTTTATCTTTTATATCAACATAAATGGACCAAGAAATTGATATTTTAAAAAATCAAGAGATCATAAAAAAGATTAATACAAGTCAGGCATGGTGGCGCACGCTTGTAATTCCAGCATTCGGAAGGCTGAGACCGGAAGATCGGGGTTCCTGGCCAGCCTCAGCTATCTAGTGAGGCACTCCAAAACTTAGTGAGACTCGGTTTCAAAATAAAGAATAAAAAATAGGGCTGGGGGTATAGCTCGGAGGTAGAACGCCCCTGAGTTCAATCCCCAGTACTGCCAAAAAAAAAAAAAAAAAAAAAGGAAAAAGATTAATACAGATAAATGCCCAAAACAAATTATAGAGAAAATGAATAAAAATAAAAAGTAATGAAATTAAGTATAATCAAACTGATAGCGTACGCTTTTGATAAAATTAACCCATCAGGGGAACTGAACTGAAGAGAGGGTGATAATTTTTACATCAGGAAATAACTAAATAAACCACAGCGCCAAAACATTTTTTTAAGGAAAATAAATATACATGTACAGGGCCCTGGGTTTAAACCCCAAAACAGAAAAAAAGCTCAATGCATATTCAAAATGACCATTTAAAAAACAAAACAAAAAAATCTACACCCTATTCACAGCTAAAGAAAATTGATCTTTAGAGGACGGACAAATGAAGGTGAATTAGAATGCTATGAATGAAGCCCAGCATGGTGATGCACACTTGTAATCCCAGCATGTGGGAGGCTGAGACCAGAGGATCTGGGTTCGAGGCCAGCCTCAACTACCTAGGTGAGGCAGTCCGCAACTTAGTGAGACCCTGTTTCAAAATAAAGAATAAAAAATAGGGCTAGAGGTATAGCTCGGAGGTAGAATGCCTCTGAGTTCAATCCCCAGTACTGCAAAAAAAAAAAAAAAAAAGAATGGTATGAATGAATTTGAATCTGCGAAAACAGAGAAAGCTCAAATAGCTAATAATTAGTATTTTACATTTACATGGAAAATTGTTGTTTATTAGTTCCAATTGGTATTTTAAATTTCATTTACAAAACCATACATAATTACATATTTATAAATAATTTTTCATACCAGTTATTAATAAAAGTCTAAATGATTTAGTTCTCAGAACACCATCACTGTGCACCTATTATTCATTAAAGTTACTTCTATGAAGATAAAACTATTCCCTTTAGCTTTTATAAATTAAGTATTATTAAGTTATGTATGTATTTCAGGTTAAGTGTGGTGGTTCATGCCTGTAGTCTCAGCTACTCAGAAGACTGATGTGGGAGAATGAGAAGCCCTTCAAGACCAGCCTAGACAACATAACAAGACCCCATCTCAAAAAAATTTTAAATTATGCACATTCCTCAAGTATAGTATTTATTAATATTTTAAATACCTTATGGGATTGGACAACATCGTAAAACCTAAGTGCTTCTGCTGTCATAAAATTATGCAGAAGAAACATAATTAGGATCATTTGATATGTATATTCATCCAACTACTCCTCTGCTAAGAAACAATGACAAGTAATAAAATTTATAATGGACAACAGTGACCAAAATAATTCAATTCACTAAAGTAGATAGTGATTATGGCAGATTATTCAACCAAGAATTCTACATAGGCAAAGAACTTCATATTTTGATGGCAGTTATACAAATTCAAGGAAACTGACACCTCATAGCCAGAATTTACATCAGCATATTTTCGACCACATTTTTTAACTTAAGCTAGCAACATAAAAATAAAGCAGTAAAAAATGATCCAAGACACAGCTTAAAGGTCTTATGTCTGAATAGACACATTCTTAGAACTTTGAGTTGTTTCTTTTTTTTAAAAGCACTCTATTTTTAAAAACAGAAAAATCTGGGCTATACTTTATATAAGTCACTAAATCTTAAAACAAAAAAAAACCTGAGAACTCCATAAATATTACCTGCATAGCACACTTGCCCATTTTAACAACTTCAAACAACATCATGTTTTCCACTCCATTCTGTTGATGATGACCATTCATTCGGTTTGGACCAGAAGGAGGTTTTCCTCCTCCATTTCCAACTTTGCCCTTTTCTCCTGGGCCCTTTTTGCCTTTTTTACAAGTCTGCATAAAAAATAAAAGTTGGTTAAGTTATTATCACACTATCCTTGAAAATTCAAAACAAAGCCACTCTGGAAATAGCTGATAGGATACATAATTATAACATTATTAAACTTGACCTACAGAATGTCATCTGTGTAAAAAATCATGATTGTAACAGCCTCATGTGCTTTAATTTTTTTCATTTATATTACCATGGACCTCACATTTTTTTTTTTTTTTCGGTACTGGGGATTGAACTCAGTGGCATTCTACCTCCGAGCTATACCCCCAGCCCTATTTTTTATTCTTTATTTTGAAACCGAGTCTCACTAAGTTGCGGAGTGCCTCACTAGGTAGTTGAGGCTGGCCTCGAACCCGGATCCTCCGGTCTCAGCCTCCTGAATGCTGGGATTACAAGCGTGCACCACCACGCCCGGCTTCGGACCTCACATTTCATTGTAGTTAACAGGCTAGTAGCTTCTGCAGACAGAATATAAAAAGGTTCATCTATTAGCTGAGTATCAATGTGGTTAGTACACCACATTGTTCTTCAGAGATTCTTTTTTTCTAATTTGTACTGTAGAGGATAAAATTATACCTAACAGGGTTACCATGATGATAAAAATGCAAAGTAATTATTAGCAACATACCCAGCTCATATATGTCAGAAAAATATCTGCTATTATTATCACAGTAAAATGAGAAACTGTACATTAAAAGGAACTCAATAAATGTTACTTGAAATCTAAATCTGCTTAAAAGAACTGAACAAATTTCCAGATTTGAACCAACTTTGAAAATTAATGTGAAATCACAGCATCAAAAGCCCTTAAAATATCAACAAAGAGCCGAGCATGGTGGCGCATGCTTGTAAGCCCAGCATTTGGGAGGCTGAGACCGGAGGATCCAGGTTCGAGGCCAGCCTCGGCTATCTAGTGAGGCACTCCGCAACTTAGCGAGACCCTGTTTCAAAATAAATACAAGATTTTGGGAGGCTGAGACCAGAGGATCTGGGTTTGCGGCCAGACTCAGCCACCTAGTAAGGCACTCCGCAACTTAGTGAGACCCTGTTTCAAAATAAAGAATAAAAAATAGGGCTGGGGGTATAGCTCAGAGGTAGAATGCCCCTGAGTTCAATACCCAATACCGCAAAAAAAAAAAAAGAATAAAAAATAGAGCTGAACCAGGCATGGTGGAGCACGCTTGTAATCCCAGTACTTGGGAGGCTGAGATAGGAGGATTCTAGGTTCACAGCTAACCTCAGCTACTTAGTGAGGCCCTCAGCAACCTAATGAGACCACCTTTCAAAAATAAGGAATAGTCGGGTGTGGTGGAGCACCCTTGTAATCCTGTTTCAAAATAAACAATAAAAAATAGGACTGAGCCGGGCTTAGTGGCTCACTCTTGTAATCCCAGCATTTGGGAGGCTGAGACTGGAGGATCTGGGTTCGTGGCCAGCCTCAGCTACCTAGTGAGGCCCTCTGCAACTTAGTGAGACCCTGTTTCAAAATAAAGAATAAAAAATTGGGCTAGGGGTATAGCTCGGAGTTAGAATGCCCCCAAGTTCAATCCCCAGTACCGGGGGGGGGGAAAAAATATATATATATATATAGCTTGAAAATCACTACGAAAAAGACCTATAATCAGAGAAATTCCTAGAGCATAGTAAATCAGGAAGCTATCTCCAAGCTTTTTAATATTCATTCATAACTGTGTTAGGGTGCAACGTGGAAAATGGGAAGAATAACAAGTATTGGATTACAGGGGCAAACCACTGCGCCCAGCTTGATATTACTTATAAAAGGTAAAACAATGGTCACCTATAACCCATTAAACTTAAACTGATTGTGTATTACACTTGTATAATGCACTAGAATAAGAAATTTTATGGATTGTTTTATCTATACTTTGGGAAAGCTAACATTAATAATATATTTATGGGAAAATTAAAATAAAGCTAATAAGTACCACACTTTGCTTAGCATACTATCCTTTTACAAAATAAACTACTGGTAACAATGATGTGTTATTAATTTCAACTTCTCAGCGGTACATATAGATAATCAAAAGCTATTTGGTCTGGAAGCATAAAGGACCATCTGCATTCAGGTTTGCCATATCTATCACTGATGTCCACAAAACAAGCTAGTTTTAAACGATAAAGTTTTCTCCTTCTTTTTCCCTCTATCAAAATAAAGTCACAGTTTGGTACATACTTTGCCTTTGCCTTGCTTTTGGTTTTTTCCTTCGATGTCCTCAAAATCTGTATCAGAAGAAAAATGGGTTTCTGACTCCCTATAACAAAAAGATTAGCAAATATTTAAAACCTTTGTTAGAAATGTAGATGGGGTTTCTAATTTTTGCAACATTTTCTAAAAGGCTTAGGCAATTCATAACAAAACTAAATATTAGCATTAAAATAATGAAGATGCTTTCCCAACACATCATACCATAGTACATTACCGAATATATAATATCATATAACCAACTACAAAAAGAATAATCTAAAATACAAATATCTACCCCATTTATATTTTGTTAATTTTTAATGAAAGCATAAAAACTAAACCACTGGCTCTCAAAATTTAAGCCTAGGAACTGTGGTATTTTGCTAGTTAGGTAGTTTCATTTTCTGGTTCAAAAACCATAGTTCTTTGGGTTAAACTATATTTTGACATTCAGCATTAGATGATTGAGAATTTTAGCAATATTATCGTTCTTCTGGCCTCTCCTATCTCACTCAAACATTTATAAATTTAACTGTGAATTGTACAAAACATGTATTTCTAAAAGGGTATGTATAAAACATTGTTATAAACTAAATCACTTGAAACACAGTAGAAAAGTGAACTATGTGCTCCAAATTCTTTATGAAGAAAAGAGCTGTAGTATGCTAATCAGAATAACTAATTCTAGCAATAATTACATCTTATAAATGTGATCTTGTACAAGTGACAACATCTCAATCTTCTTCTCCGTACCTCAGTGAGGCCCTCCTTAACTTAGTGAGACCCTGTTTCCAAATAAGAAATAAAATCAGGCTGAGGGTATAACTTGGTGGTAGAATGCCTCTGGGTTCAATCCACAGTACCAAAAAAAAAAAATTTTTTTTTTTTTTTTTTGCGGTACTGGGGATTGAACTCAGGAGCATTCTACCTCCAAACTACACCCCGAGCCCTATTTTTTATTCTTTATTTTGAAACCGGTTCTCACTAAGTTGCGGAGTGCCTCACTAGGTAGCTGAGGCTGGCCACGAACCCGGATCCTCCGGTCTCAGCCTCCCGAATGCTGGGATTACAAGCGTGCGCCACCACGCCCGGCGTCAAAAAAAATTTTTTTAAGGATGTTTTTGAACATCTTGATATATAAATAATATTTCTTCCCCAAGACATGCATAGCTGCTATTAGTCAATAAACAATCACTAGTCTTCACAATATTCCAAAGGCCACAGAGTAATCAAAGGCTCAATTACAGTTAATCCTCCAGGCTACCTCAACTAAAAGAATGAGCCATTAAAGGATTGATTACTAACTGAAAAAGCAGGTGAGTAATCAGAATGGGAGGCTAAAATAACCCTAGACAGAAGGGAAAAAAACCTTTCCCAAGTCTTTCTTTCTCCAATGTTTTCTTGTGTTTTAAGACGAAAAGAACAACAATAAAAGATACTCTAGGTGAAATAACATTTCTATTTTTGAGTGTATGTATTTGTTTGGTACTGGGGATTGAGCCCAGCAGCATTCTACCTCAGAGCTACACCCCCCGTCCTTTTTATTTAGTTTTGTTGTTTTTTTGAAACAGGGTCTCACTAGGTTGCTAGAATCTCACTAAAAGTTGCTATAGCTGTCCTCAAAAGTGTAAGTCTCCCAAGTACTGGAATTACAGGTGAGCACCAAGCGCCACCACACCTGGCTACTTATGTTTATAATTGGATAGAGGATAATGAGTTAACCCTTTAGGAGTTTGAAATATCCTGAGACATTTACAGCATGACCAGATCATATACTCCTCTTTACTATGCCTCTTACTCCAAATATCCAAACAAATGCTAGATTTATTCTACCCCATAACACCAATTCTCTTTTATCCATTATTCTTTTCATGTCCTAATTATTCAAGATAGTCTTAACAGTCAACAGTCCAGCCTATAATATAAACTTTAAAAGTCTCTAATCTTAATGTATTTAAGAAATTCCGTAAGAAATCTTCCCTTTATATCTTTAAAATAAGAGCTCATAAAGGCAGAAGTATCTAATTGCTCACAGAATCAAATATAATGTCCTTTATGCATCAGGCACTTAATATTTTTGTGTGTGTAGTACTGGGAATTGAGCCCAGAGGAATTTTTCCTCTGAGATACAAATCTAGTCCTTTTTATTTTTTTTGAAACAAGGTTTTGCTAAGTTGCTGAGGGTTCTACTAAGTTGCTGAGACTGGCCTTGAACTCGTGATCCTCCAGTCTCAGACTTCCAAGTCAAAAATTAATTTCTTAGCTGGGTGTGGTGGCGCATGCTTGTAATCCCAGCATTTGGGAGGCTGAGGCCAGCCTCAGCTCCCTAGTGAGGCACTCCGCAACTTAGTGAGACCCTGTTTCAAAATAAAGAATACAAAATAGGGCTGGGGGTATAGCTCAGAGGTAGAATGCCCCTGAGTTCAATACCCAATACCGCAAAAAAAAAATAATAATAATTTCTTTCTCAAGTATCCCATGTCCTCCTTGAAATGAACAATGAACAAAAAGAAAAACAAGAAATTTTCATCAAGAATTTTAACATAAAAAAAGAATATTAACATAGAGTAAATATATACAGGGATTAAAATTATATTAAAAAGGCATACTTTGGTGGCTGGGGTTATAGCTCAATGGTAAAGAGCTTGCCTAGCATGCTTAGGACCCTGGGTCCCAACCCCAGCACCACACACACACACACACACACACACACACACACACAGACACACACACACACCCCATACTTCAAAATATTAGCAACATCCCAGTAGACTTAAGCAACACCAAATATCGAACTATTATAAACATGAAAAGACACTATTATTATGTTCAATAGTATTTACCTGTTTAGCCCAAAATTTTTAGCAACCAAACTCTTTTCAAATCAAGTCTCATAAAGAATCTAACAGGAAATATTGCGTTCAAGCATGCCTGCGTGTGTGTGTGTGTGTGTGTGTGTGTGTGTGTGTGTGTGTGTGTATGTATAAAATAAAGTTAAAAGGGCCAACAAAAAGTGGTGCAATGGCTATAATTTGAGCTACTGGAGGAGCAAAATTGTCAAGTTAAAGGCCAACCCAGAAAACCCAGAAGACTTAGCCAGGACCTGTCTCAAAGGAAATTTCAAAAGAGCTGGGGTGCCGGGCGTGGTGGCACATCCTTGCAATCCCAGTACTTGGGAGGCTGAGACCGGAGGATCCAGGTTCGCAGCCAGCCTCAGCTACTTAGTGAGGCCCTCTGCAACTTAGTGAGACCCTGTTTCAAAATAAACAATAAAAATGTGGCTGGAGGTATAGCTTAGAAGTAGAATGCCCCTGGGTTCAGTCCCCGGTACCTCAAAAAGGGGGGGGGGGGAGCAGGGGTGTAGCTTAGTTGTAGAGCACTTGCTTAGCATGTGCAAGGCCCTACCAAGTATAAAAAGGAATCCATGGGAAATTTACACTCACTTTTCTTTGAGGCACCTCATGAAACTGGGGCTTAGTATGAAAATCAGTCATTACATATAATAGTTCAAATTATTTTACTACATCAAAAACCAAGGCATAATTAGAAGAAATGTAGGAAGCTTTAAAGATAGGGGTAAAAACTATACCTATGTTGAAATATGTAGATAACTTGTTCATGCAAGAATTATAGACAGCAAGCCGGGCGTGGTGGTGCACGCTTGTAATCCCAGCATTCGGGAGGCTGAGACTGGAGGATCCGGGTTCGCAGCCAGCCTCAGCTACCTAGTGAGGCACTCCGCAACTTAGTGAGACCCAGTTTCAAAATAAAGAATAAAAAATAGGGCTGGGGGTGTAGCTCGGAGGTAGAACGCCCCTGAGTTCAATCCCTAGTACTGCCAAAAAAAAAAAAAAAAAAAAAAATTATAGACAGCAGATTCTACTCTCCTAACCTATTATCATTTGATTTTGTAACAGAATCTGACATTACATCCTAACTACTAATGCATGGTATACATTACAATCTCATGATGCCCCTCAAAACAACTACTACTGCAAAACCAACTGTGAACTCAGAATGAAGAGCATAGCAAAATCATAATAAATTGCATATTATGTAAATTAAAAACACAGCACCAAAAAGGTACAGAATGTTAACTACTACAAAGCCCAATGAGCACTGATATAAACTGTTTCAAAACATACAACATATTTTATATATAAATCTTCTCAAACAAAAGTAAATTTAACCAACGTTAACATATCCCATTTTATGGGAAAAACAGACATTTAAATATTATAATAATATAATTTACTTACTGTAGTAGACTAAAATCAGTTGGTATTTCTGGAGCTGCTATCATTTCTTTATCATCTTCTGGAACACTCCAATGTCAGAAATACATTCATATATTTACTTGAGTAAAATGATAGTTTGTTTCTTTCTTCTAAGAAAGATAACCCCTTAAAGAAAAGAAAATTATGTATTTATTATAAAAACACCTAAAACTATTGGGAAGAGCTATCCATACTCAAAAGTTAAATTCCCCAGGGTTTGGCTAGTGTGTTTTTATAAATAAGGATTTTTGTCCCCTTGCATCTTCTTGCTTTTTCTAGATACAATTTGCTAGAACTCTTGTAGTTCCACAATAATAACACTACACGGGAAAAAAAGAAGCTTGCATTATAGACAATTATTCTGAAAATATGATTCTCTAGCTAGGCTTTTGTTTTGGGGGGTGTGTGTGTGTGTGTGTACAACACATGTGCATACATTCTGGAGCTGCTATGTGTGAACACACATACGTACATATACATGTACACATATATACATACATGCATACACACATACCTTGAAAAGGAATAGGACATAACTCTACTAGTTTTGAAATCCCTATGACAAGTTTAACTATAATATGGGAAGCATGAAAATTTATAGTTTTTGCTGACTGTGTACCAATATGGTTTAAAGGAGCTAATAAAACAAAGATATAATTTAAAGGCACTTTAAAGCTGGATGTGGTGGTGCATGCCTGTAATACCAGTACTTGAGAGGCTGAGACAGGAGGATCACAGGTTTGAGAACAGCCTCAGCAACTTAGCAAAATACCGTTTCAAAATAAAAATATAAAATATGGTTAGGGGAGGGGTATCTCAGAGGTAGAATGCCTGAGTTCAATCTTTAATACCACACACACACACACACATCTTTGATTATCTATCTATCTTGTATTGTCTAGCATGTGTGAAGGTCTGGATTCAAATTCCAGCACACACACACACACACACACAAATAGTCATAAGGACAACATAAGAATGCCACTTGTGACCAAAATAATCTGGCCATAGAAAAGGTACTATTTCTAGCTTTGAAAGTCAACAGTGTATTTCCTAAATGAGAGAATAACCTAAAAGCAAATGACCAATCTATAACAAAATGGAGGAAATAGACCAAGGCTAAGATCTAAGGCTCTTAGTCTTATGCATACTTTTCTAATTCCCTGACTCACGCTTCTTCTTTTATTCCTGAGAATCTAGTAGTTGATAGTTACCTAAAGAAAAAACAGGTAAGACTAAACATATCCAATTAATAATAAATGCTGAAATATAAAATACTGATGAAGTCCTTCCAATAGTAGACACTATATAAGAAAAAGATGGATCAATTTTTCCATTAATTTGAAACCTCTAATAAACATTATACATGGCTACTAATTTTAATACACAGAAATTTAAAGTGTGATTTTTTAGCTTACTCTAGCTAAGCTAAAAACAACAAAAATACTTTTAAAAAATCACTTTGTGAGCAGCAAAATAAATGAATAGGAAAAAAAGTTTAAAAACTCACAAACTGCCGGGCATGGTGGCGCATGCTTGTAATCCCAGCATTTGGGAGGCTGAGACCGGAGGATCCCGGTTCACGGACAGCCTCAGCTACCTAGTGAGGCACTCTGCAACTTAGGGAGACCCTGTTTCAAAATAAAGAATAAAAAATAGGGCTGGGGGTATAGCTTGGAGGTAGACTGCCCCTGAGTTCAATCCTCAGTACCGAAAAAGAAAAAAAACGCAAAACTCACAAACTAAGCCCTGAATAATTGAATATTATACATATATGTATATATGTACATAACATATATGTGTATATACTTCTACTTTTATCTTTTTTTTCTGAAAGGTATTCAGATTGTAAAATCTTTAGATATAACTGTTAGTATGGTCTTCCCCTTGTCCTAAATCATTGTCCCAGTATTCTTTCCCCTTCAAGACCACTAAGCGTTATTTTGACTTTATTCTTATTGTAGCCTAAGAAATTAAGTAGAGTTCTGAGGCCTGTTATCACACGTAGGAGACACCTTTGTCTACTAAAATCCTAATTTTAAAAAGAGAACTACTTTGTTTTTGAAGGGAGCTGAAGAGGCATAGACCTACTAAATTCTAACCAACCGATCATTCATCCAGATGGCAAGATGGAAACAAAAAGTGACCATGTGATCCTTGCTATACCTGCCTCTCTGAGCATTCCATAAAAATCAAACTTGCTGGGGTTAGGGGTATACCTCATAGCAGATGCTTAGCTGGGGTTCCATCCCCAGCACCAAGAAAGAAAACTTGTTGCATCCTTCCAACATAGTTTCTAAGCTGATTTTAAAGATAGTGTCCTAAGGAATCACAATGGTGAAGCATAAAAAATGCATCAGCTCTGAAAAGCAGAGAACACTAAATAAAATACTGTAACATACTCCATATTCCCTTAAATAGCACAAAGTTAATTTCTAGTATAAAAGTATATCTTACCAGGTAGAATTATTTTGCACACTTTAGCTCTATACAGGTTGAACACTTCTAATCTGAAAATCCACAATGCTCACAGTTTTAGATTTTTGAGCATTTCTGATTTCAGAAGAGATACTCAACCAGTAATGTCTATGCAAATATTCTAAAATCTGAAACACTCCAAAATCTTAATTATTAGGATAAGAGATACAAGTATTTGGTAATTACAAAACAATGCAAACACAAAAGCAAAACCTAGGGTGCATGTGTGTGGTGTGTTGTGGGACTGGGTATTGAACCCTCCAAGGGATTCTACTCTGAGCTATATCCCCAATCCTATTTTCAAACAGGGTCTCTCTCAGATTGCTGAGAGCCTCGCTAAATTGCTGAGGCTGACCTCTAATCTGTGATCCTCCTGTCTCAGCCTCCCAAGTACTGGAATTCCACATTTAGTGAGATTATTGTTTTTGAAAGTTTCTAAATGTTAAAAAATTCATCCAACCAATTAATAGTATCAACCATGTGCCAAGTATAGTGCTTGACACTGGGAATATAGGTAGTGATCTTTGCCATTATGTAACAACCTTTACAAGAAATGTGAAAAAAATTTATTTGTACTAGAAGGTACCTACCTCTATTGCCATCTAATATTATTAAATATAAGAATGCTAAATCTCATATATATCAAGGGGTTTCTTTACCATTTTAATCATCTCCAATTAACTACTTTGCTACCAATAAAGTTTATTACAACTCAACAAAGATAATGAATATACAAGTTGTTATGGCCAGGCATGGTGGCACAGGCTTGTAATCCCAGTACTTGAGAGTCTGAGACAGGAGGATCGCAGGTTTGTGGCCAGCCTCAGCAATTTGTTAGGCCCTCCTAAACTTAGCAAGACCCTATTTCAAAATAAATATTAAAATAGGACTGGGGGTATAGCTCGGAGGTAGAATGTCCCTGGGGTCAATCCCCAGTATGTTGTATAATTTAATTTGAAGAGGGGGAGGACACATGGATATTCTTAAAGAATGTTAATTTTAATATACATAAAGATCTGCATATACATAGTTTTTCCAAAAAAATTTATATAATAAAATTCATAAGCCGGGCGTGGTGGCGCACACTTGTAATCCCAGCATTCGGGAGGCTGAGACTGGAGGATCCAGGTTCGCGGCCAGCCTCAGCTACCTAGTGAGGCCCTCCGCAACTTAGTGAGACTCGGTTTCAAAATAGAGAATAAAAAATAGGGCTGGGGGTGTAGCTCGGAGGTAGAATGCCCCTGAGTTCAATCCCCAGTACCGCAAAAAAAAATAAAATAAAATTCATAAATAATATCTTCAGAGCCAGGCGTGGTGGCGCACGCTTGTAATCCCAGCATTCGGGAGGCTGAGACCGGAGGATCCAGGTTCGCGGCCAGCCTCAGCTACCTAGTGAGGCCCTCCGCAACTTAGTGAGACTCGGTTTCAAAATAGAGAATAAAAAATAGGGCTGGGGGTGTAGCTCGGAGGTAGAATGCCCCTGAGTTCAATCCCCAGTACCGCAAAAAAAAAATAAAATAAAATTCATAAATAATATCTTCAGAGCCAGGCGTGGTGGCGCACGCTTGTAATCCCAGCATTCGGGAGGCTGAGACCGGAGGATCCAGGTTCGCGGCCAGCCTCAGCTAACTAGTGAGGCACTCCGCAACTTAGTGAGACTCGGTTTCAAAATAAAGAATAAAAAATAGGGCTGGGGGTATAGCTCGGAGGTAGAATGCCTCTGAGTTCAATCCCCAGTACCGAAAAAAATATATCTTCAAATGTTTTCTATCAGAAGATAGAAAACAACTGCAAGTAATGCTTAAATAAAAGTGTGAGTTTAAAAAATCAATTTCACCACATCATTTCTGGGCTACTGGTTATTAATTTTATAAAAATATGCTCAAAGATCACAAGGTGGAGCTCTCACCTAGTATCAAAGAAAAACTTTGAGTCTTTATCACATGTACTGTTTCTTTATAACTACTATCAAAGGATTGACATTCTAACGCTATTGGCTATTGCAGGATAAAGCGTGAAATGAAATTTGCAGTAAGTCTTAATCACTTTTAACTTTTGGGGGGGAAAATCCTATCCAGCAACAAGTAGCTACTCCTACTTCATACTGAAAACTAAGCAGAGTATCTCATTCATAAAGAGGGTAAGCAACATACATTAATGCCACATCCTTAGGTTCAATGTATAGTCTCCCCTTTTCCACAGCTTAATGATTAACATTACCCATTTGTTAGTCATTTCTTATCAGATTTCCTGTCTTAGTATCATGGTCCTTGTGTTCAAGTGTTAGGAGTAAAATTTTATGGTGTGGTTAAAAAAAAAAAGACATACTTAAAAGTAGCTCAGCAAGTCAAATTTTACTTTTTGCAAAAAGGGATTCTGCCACCAGTAAGGTCAGGTGTCCAAGGAACAACATGGAGGAAACTTGCTGGGCATTTTATTTCTAGCGCAGGGCTTCTGTGCTATGCTACTGGTGAAAATATAGCCTCACAATGTTTATGCCATTGGCTGAAGTCCCGGGATACCGGGGAAGGGGATGGCACTCACAATTTCCAGGAAATGCTATCTTTACAAAAATACAAGCACACATGAAATTACACAATGGCAGTTTTACAATATGGAGCCCAAGTCAAGTTATCCCTTTGATAGAAAAGATCTAATTATTTCTCACACAAGTAACCCTTATTTTACTTAATAATGGCCCCAACATAAAAACTCTCCAACAGATGTTATAATTGTCCTACTTTATCATTAGTTATTGTTGTTAATTCTTTACCCAATTTGTAAAGTCAATTTTACCATATGTATGTACAGAAAAAAAGCACAGTACAATATATATAGGGTTCGGTTATATTTGTGGTCTCAGGCGTCCACCGAGGGTCTTACAACATATTCCCCATGGATAAGATAGGACTCCTGTAATATCCTGCCATTAGTAATTAAATGCGTTCATATACAACTACTGAAATAAAAAGTAGTATTTTGAATTCTAAACATTGAATTCAAGTAAATAAGCACTGCTTTTGATATACATATCTAAAAGCTGAAACTTGCCATAACTTTTCAAGTTAGTTACAATCAATATTTGTTATAGCCTGGTTCTAAGTTAAAACATTCTTCTTTCACTTCTGAAAACTTGAAGACACCTACTATTATAGCATATAAATTAAAATGTGTTAAAATTATGATCATGCTTGTATCATTAATTCCAAAATTTGACCTGCTAAAATTCACTAAAATTACCCCCTCCAAACTAAAGCGTGCACACACACACACAAATCTGTTTCTCTGACAGTGTTAAAAAAAATATTAAGGTGGCCGGGCATGGTAGTACGCTCCTGTAATCCCAGTACTTGAGAGACTGAGACAGGAGGATCATAGGTTCAAGATCAGCATGTGGTAACTTAGTGAAACACTGTTTAAAAAATAAAAAGGGAGCCAGGCGTGGTGGTGCACACTTGTAATCCCAGCATTCGGGAGGCTGAGACCGGAGGATCTGGGTTCGCGGCCAGCCTCAGCTACCTAGTGAGGCACTCCGCAACTTAGTGAGACCCGGTTTCAAAATAAAGAATAAAAAATAGGGCTGGGGGTATAGCTCGGAGGTAGAATGCCCCTGAGTTCAATCCCCAGTACCGCCAAAAAAAAATAATAATAATAAAATAAAAAGGGCTTGGAGTATAGCTCAGAGGTAGATTGTCCCTGGGTTCAATCCCCAGCACCTCAAAAAAAATCTTCCTGTAATTTTTATTCTTTTTTTCCTAAAAGTATTATTGCTTTAAATGTCTTTTAATTCAATCCTGAGTAGTCTAAAACAAAAAGAGCTATCACTAACAAGATCCCGCAGAATCTATACAGTAATGGGGAACATGGGGAGAGAACACTTAAGTAGCTTGTGTGTCATTCTCTCACTAAAAAGGCAGAAATATTTAACTGCTAAAAGCAGGCAGATTCAGCCAAGCACATGCTTATATTCCAGCTATTCAGGAGGCTGAGGCAGGACAATGGCAAGTTCAAGGACAGCCTGGGAAGTTTCCAGAGTCGCTGTCTCAAAATAAAAATTCAAAAGGAAGCCAGGTGTGGTGGCGCACGCTTGTAATCCCAGCATTCGGGAGGCTGAGACCACCGGAGGATCCAGGTTCGCGGCCAGCCTCAGCTACTTAGTGAGGCACTCCACAACTTAGTAAGACTCTGTTTCAAAATAAAGAATAAAAAATAGGGCTGGGGGTATAGCTCGGAGGCAGAATGCCCCTGAGTTCAATCTCCAGTAGCGCAAAAAAATAAAATAAAATAATTCAAAAGGGCTCAGTGGTATGGCACCAGGGGTTCAATCCCTAGTACCACAAACAAACTAACAAATAAAAGCTAGCAAATTCATAAAACACATGTCATCATTTTGTCATAATAGTCGCCCAAAAAAGCATTAGCAATCCTTCTGCCTACAAGGATCACATGCAGCAAATGTATATACCCTTCTAAAATGCCATCATCACTGTAATACAAACACTTATTACATGTATCATAGACAAATATATCTTTCTATTCCAGAAACCTGAATTGAGTCCTAAAGAATTCATGCTAGTCTTGCTCTAGTGCAGAAGTAGGTAATCTGGGATAGTTATGCCTGAAAGAAACCTGCAAAGAATTAATTACTCTTCCTAAATTTCTTAATTGGAGGATAAAGTAAAAGGCCTTTCTAAAATAACTAAGTAGACAAACTGAACATACCTAAGGCTACAACACTTCAAAAATAACTCTCACATTCAGGAAGAAGGGAAGGAGCAAGCTGGGGTAGTCTACACAGATATGGCATCGAAATACACTGTCAGAAACTATAGCCAGCCAGAACTAGAAACATCCACCTGTTCCCTTCCTATTTTTAAGAGCATGATAGCAGTGTGTAATTGCTCAGCAATTTCCTAGTTTCCTTGTCTACCCACATTCTCCAATATTTTCTAAATGTGACTCAGGCCCTTATCACAATTGGGATCACCTGGCTAACTGAATACTCAGCTTGTGGCAGGTGTTAACTATAGCTCTAATTTCTATATACTTATCAATGAATAAGAACCAACTCATTTGTTTGGGGGGGGGGGGGCAGGGAGATGGGGCCAAAAAGGTTTCTACTGTATTCCTGCAGACTATTCCTCTACCAACTTATAATCAGCTGTAACCTGTTCTTGAATTCCCCCAAGAATCATAGTCTATCTGATATAATACATCTACCACCCCATCGCAGGAACCAAAATCCTGCCCATAAATTGACTCTAAAAAACATTTTCTCTGTATTTCTCAAACTGCCCTAACCTGAATGCCATAATATTGTCCTCCTCTCATCCCAGATATTATATAAATATGTTATTTAACTCGAAGTTTGCTGATTCCCCAGTTTGTCCTAAGAAGCTGCAGTTGCCTAAAAATCATCAGCTTTAATCCAAGATAACTATCACCATGGGTAAAATGTTTTACCATATACTATTACCTTAAAATCATCTGTCTGCTAGGTCAATGATTAATATTTTAAAAATAAGTGTCAATGGCCACATGTCATTTCATGCTATAGTTTCAATTTGAATGTCCCTCAGAGTTCACTGTGTTAAAAGGCCCAGTCCTGAAGGTATTGCTAGATAGGTAGTAAAGCTTTTAAAAAGTGCGGCCTAAGATAGGCATGATGGTGCACACCTATAATCCCGGTACTTGGAAGGCTGAGACTAGAAGATCAAAGGTTGGAGGCCAGCCTTGGTGATTTAGTGAGACTTTTTCAAAATTAAAAAATAAAATAGAAGCCAGGTGTGGTGGCGCACACTTGTAATCTCAGTATTTGGGAGGCTGAGACCGGAAGATCCGGGTTCACGGCCAGCCTCAGCTACCTAGTGAGGCACTCCACAACTTAGTGAGAACCGGTTTCAAAATCAAGAATAAAAAATAGGGCTTCGGAGCCGGGCATGGTGGCGCACGCTTGTAATCCCAGCATTCGGGAGGCTGAGACTGGAGGATCCAGGTTCACGGCCAGCCTCAGCTACCTAGTGAGGCACTCCCAACTTAGTGAGACCCAGTTTCAAAATAAAGAATAAAAAATAGGGCTGGGGTTTGGCTCGGAGGTAGAACGCCCCTGAGTTCAATCCCTAGTACCGCAAAAAAATAAAATAAAATAAATAGGGCTTCGGGTGTAGCTCTGAGGTAGAATGCCCCTGGGTTCAATCCCCAGTCCAAAAATAAAAAAATAAATAATAAATAAAATAGGGCTCGGGTGTAGCTGAGAGGGAGAATGCCCCTGGGTTTTGAATGCCCCTGGATTCAACACACATACACCACACCCACATCCATACCCTCTCTGTCTCTCCCTCTCTCTCCTCTCTTTCTAGTGGAAGGTCTTTAAGTCATTGGGGCATTCCTTTTAGGGGGAATGTGGGACAACAGATCCCTTATCTCCCTCTCTCTGCTCTCTGGCTCATGATGAGGTAAGCGGGTTTTGTTCTGCCACAAGCTCCCACCAAGATGTGCTGCCTCACTGCAACCCAAAGCAATAAAGCCAATCTGATGGACTGGAACCTACAAAACCATGAACCAAAATAAAACTTTATCTCGTGTATTTTGTTATAGTAATGGGAAATTGACTAACACATTTCACATATATTTGAATACTACAATATGCATTTAGCTTTAAACTGAATTAATTTAAATATATCTATTAACATAATTTTCCATATGTTAAGACATCATGGATATAAATAGGCTGTAGTGACTATCATATTTCAGGTGAGATCCAATGAGCTGTTGAAAATGACTATCTAAAAAAATGAAAATCAAATTTACAAGGAGCTAAATAATGTAACACTAGTAAATGGTATACAGCATGATTTAAGAACACTACAATTTAAGAACAATATTGCCATCAAAACCATCTCACACTGAAGCTGGGCGTGGTGGCGCACGCTTGTAATCCCAGCATTCGGGAGGCTGAGACCGGAGGATCCGGGTTCGCGGCCAGCCTCAGCTACCTAGTGAGGCACTCCGCAACTTAGTGAGACTCGGTTTCAAAATAAAGAATACAAAATAGGGCTGGGGGTATAGCTCGGAGGTAGAATGCCCCTGAGTTCAATCCCCAGTACCACAAAAAAAAAAAACCATCTCACACTGGATATCACTGGCTCATTAACAAGAGTTCAGATGACAGCACATATCAATGCAGATTTCACAGCAAAGTAGATGAAGACCAGAAAATCTTGCCTAGATTTCAACAGAAATTTAAATTTTCATTTTATATACTCTCGATTGTTTATATCAAAAGTTTCCATACTTATTCAAGGTAGTAAAAAGTATCTAAATGAAATATTAGGTGTTTATTAACAATTTGCATGAAAATAGAAATATAATTATAACTCAAATACACTTCAGTAAATTAAAGACAATAAAACCAAAGTGTAGAATAAATCACTTCAGAGAATAATGGCAATTTTTAACTAAAATTTCAAATTGGTGACTATTAGTACAATATTCTTATTTTCATGTTAGCATGAGTATGAAACATACAAGTTACCTATCCAATTTTTTCTTCCTTATTAAAAATCTATCATTACTAGCCACTTCATATAACCACTAATGTTTTTGTTAACCACAATATACAATTCAGAGGCTTGAATTATATTCATGTTCATTAATCAAATATGTTTTCACAATACAGTTACTGAAAACTATACAGGTAGTTTTCATTTCTTATTTCAGATCAAAGAAGTTGGTTCTTCATCTGGTAATCCCAAACAGTAGCAATAACAGAGGAACAGTACTTGGGAAGATCACAAGTTTGAGGTTAGCAGGGTAACTTAGCAAGACTCTCACAATCCTAGTAAAACCCTGTTTTGAAATAAAAATAAAATAAAATAGGGCTGGGGGGTATCTTGGAGATAGAATACCCTGGGTTCAATCCTCAGTACAAAAAAAAAACAAGTCAGTGTAATACAGTACATTAACAGAATGAAGAACAAAAGCCTCATGATCATCCTAAATGGTCCAAAAAAATTTTTTGCAAGATTCAGTACCTGTTTGCCATTAAAACATTCAATGAAGTACTTCTACATAATAAGGTCATTTATGAAAAGCCCATAGCCAACATCATATTCAATGGTAAGAGTGTGAAAGTTTGTCTTCTAAGATCATAAACAAGGCAAAGATGTCCACTCTCACCGATTCTATTCAAACACATTATTAGAAGTCCTAGCCAAAGCAATTAGGCAAGAAAAACAAAAGGCTTTCAAAAGTAAGAAGTAAAATTATGTATTACCAGATAACATGATCTTATATGAAAACAAACCACAAAAGTTTCCACACATACATATGCACAAAAAGTGATCTAAATTCAATGAAGTTGCAGGATACAAAATCAGCACATAAAACTCAGCTGTATTTCTATACACTAGCAAGGATCTGAAACAGAAATTAAACAATTTCA